>JABWDY010018711.1:0-13948 GCA_013358455.1 Thalictrum thalictroides | reverse complement strand
TTTTTCCTGGGTTGCCTTTCTAAATTTTCGTGAACCCACCTCCACTTTGTTAGAAATTCTGCATAAGTTAAATCAACCACATTAGGATCATTTGGGTGTGCTTTATTTTTTTTTATCCATTGGAGGAACTTGGTTTTTGTAGTGTTTCCCCCTTTCCAAAACTTCGGTTGGATCGTCAGTATCTTGAAATGTAACTTATTGTTCATTCTCTAGGTGAAATGGAAGTCTTTCAATAGATGGTTCTCTGAAGTGAATGCTAAAGCCAATATTTTCCACTTGCTTCTGAAGAAGATATGTATCTACAATCTAAATACGTCTTGATTTCATCGATTAACTTGATGCTTTCTTCTCCATCATTAGTGTTTCCTTCTCCATTCCATTCAATAACAACTGTAGCTCTATATTTTCCCTTATGGATGTATTTAAATAGATATTTGACTGCTCTTCCTTGATTACACGTTTCAACATTTATATGGCATTGGTACTTTATTACCAAATCAACGTTGTGTGGAATAACAAATCTATTGTTAACTAAGACACCATTTTTTATTCTAATCCTTCCATTATCTCACCTCCGATGCGTGTAAAACCCTTCTGCATCCTTTGAAAAAAATTTAGGTAATGCTTTGAGCATTTTCCCTTTTGCCTTTTCCCTGCATGGAAAATTGTCTTTATCATCTTCGCAGGGACCGTGAATCATCTCAAGGACTGAGTCATATGCCAAAGGATCTAACGCCTTATTTGGTAGCTCTACATAAATAATCTTGTTTATCTTGGCAGAAGTATCTGGCTTGTCTAATTTATCCAAAAATAATAATACACGTGCGTGGGGTAAACTTCTTTTCTGGAACTCTATCTTGCAAACAACTGAAAACGAAAATACAACCAATTATTCATTAAACAAACATTTATCACTAAATAAAAGTCAACACAAAGATAAATACATAAGAAAAATATTATAACTCATAATCAGCAAGTACACACATTAAAGTGACACATGAATAATAATCTTGAAAACGACATTAGCATTATTCGTAAATCAAAATGTATCCACTTATAACATATGTCTCACTTGAATTAGTGGAAAGGGTGGTAGGATATATTAATAAATGTCATTGTTTTTATAACTACTCGGTTTGTTTCAAATTTTAACTAACAACATCAACTATTACATATTGTAAAGCATTCATACTAATTAAATCAATTAGAATTTTCCAAATTTCAGCTGGAAATAGTAAAGGACAAAAACGGAACCTCAAATACCATATAGGTTTCCTTCAAGATATAGTTTATACAAAGAAGACTAAACCAATGTAGTGCAACCAATAAAAGCTAAATAGTATGAATATAAGTGAATGGAGGCACTTGAATGTAGTATTTGTTGCTTAAAGGTTCAATAGAAACACTTCGAGAATATCATTTGTTCTTAATAGAAAAATTAAATACACCATATGTTTACTCTAATATGATAAAAATCATGTCATGAAAAATAAATTAAGTATTTATGTCTTACCTGCTGGATCCAATTTGATTTTAAACATTCGAGAAACTATGTCCGGCCTATCATCAGATTTCTGCCTTGGAAATAAACCCAAAGCTTTAGTGATTTCAGGCCACGTCGGATTACATGTCACCGTTATAAACAAATCTGGCGACCCAGCCCAACGACAAATAGCCATTGGATCTTGAAAATTTTGAACCATATAGCGAAGACCTCCACTAAAAGTTGCAGGGAGAACAATCTTTTGCCTACAGTACTTGCAACAATATCACCTTGTATCACAGCATCCCTTAACCCTTGGTATAATTCTAACCTAATTTTCTTTTGGTTCTTCTTGACCCATCTCAGTCGTTCTTCTTCTATGGTTGTGTATGCATCAACCAAAAACTGTTGGAATAATAAAACTTCCATTATTAATGTATGACCTTCATCCAACCTTTGTTCAATTCTAAAAGCATAATACTCACGTGTACTAACAGTACTTCGACCTCTAGCTCGAGCAGGAACCAAACCGTTGTATAAAATTTCTGTCGTGTAGCCATCTTCACCATAAGGAAATATTATAGTATATTGCATCGCCATGTAACTTGGGTGCAATTCAGTTATCCTCTGCAAACCAGTAGCTTTGCTTTCTACTATAATGTCTCGGTGTTGCACTTCTTCACCATCATTTCCAATTAACAATCCTGTAATTTCATTTCAAGATGGCAAATTGTAGTGTCTCCCATCCCTCGCCCTCGTTCCAATAAATCGTATTCTCAAATCATCCATGCCAGATTCTGTGTATATATCCCTTGCACTTTTGAAGGCCTTGATTAGTTCATTGTTTTGATAAAACATTTCCATTAGCTCATGAACGATATTGATATTTAATGTTGCATCACTATAAATATTCATCCGATTCTGAGCTTCATGTTCAGTATCATGAATATATAGTTGAGCAAAATTTTGTTTTGATCCATTGTTCTGTAGTTGCGACACTGAACTTTGTCCAAAAGTTGGTATTAATTAACTAATCTTTTGGTAATTTTGCCCATGTAGTTTGTGTAAATGTTATATCTTGTGAATTATGACAAACAAGGGTAAAACGGACATTTCACATGTTATATAAAGTTATGAGTCCTTGTATAAGGTTCAGGTCTTGTTGTACAAGTGTCCGGACGGCTTCGGAGCCAAAGACATCAAGAATGGACGCGATCGGCGACAACCGAGCAAAACTGAGCAAAAACCGAGTCATGCAGGCAGTTGATTTCTACTTGAGTCGACTAAAGACAAAATGATGGATCAGGGTTTTCAATTCAGTCGACTGACCCTTTGAGTGATGACATGGCTATACAGTCAGTCGACTGACTTACAGTGGCACAAATGTAAATTATACAGTCAGTCGACTGATTGACGGGAAATGTTGGTTTTCTGCTCTGGTTCGGTCCTGATTCCTCCGGTTTTCTTGGTCAAAACCCTAGTGTGTCAACTGACTTTAACTATAAAAACAACATATCAAGATGGATTTCATAAGGATTTTGTTTATTTCTTCAAGAAACTTTTCAAGAGAGAAACCCTAGCTTTGTGAGAAAGAACAAATTATTGAAATTGACAACAACGTTTGTCAAAAATTTCAATTATGACAATGCGTTTCAAAAACAACACCAACGTTTGTTTTCATTTCAATGTTTGACAACCCTGTTCATTTCCGATGCCTGAATCCGATTAACCATCTGAATAAGCTGACCTGTTATTTTAAAATAATAAAATAGTACACCTGGACCATTTGTTGCCACCTCACGTGGGCTTGAAACAAAAATAGCAAACATTGTTGTCTTCGTCTAGATCCACTAAACCTATCTTCTTCTTCTTCTTCACTTCTTCTTCACTCTTTAACCGAATTGATAAACCCTAGTTCCCATGTCTTCTTCATCAATTAATTCTTCCCCGACGTGTAAATGTGGAATTGAAGATCTAGTTAAGATCTCTTTGACATCTGATAACCCTTATAGAAGATTTTATGGTTGTTGTAATTACCCAACTAACAATTGCAATTATTTTCGGTGGATTGACCCACCATTGAACATGGAGAAAAAGGTAGAGTATTTAAAGAATATGAATGAAGTTTTAGAAACGAAGAACCAAGCTTTGGAGAAGAAGAACCAACTTCTAGAGAAGCAACTTGAAAAGAAGGTAGAAGCTTATGAGATTTTAATTGCAGAGAAATTAGAAATGGAAAAGAAGCTGAGGATGTGTGAATAGAAGAAGAAATTTGTTTTATTTATGTTTGTTGCTTTTTTTGTTTGGATGTTTGTTTGGGAGTAGATTTGAAGAAGAAACATTATATTGATGAAGACGAATCTGTTCATTCTGTACTTAATGGAGAATTTTGTTCTTTTGTTGATGAAGATGTTTGTTTCGGAGTACACTGTTCATTGTTCAATCTGTACGAAATGGAATTTCACATTTTGTTGTTTATTTTGCAGCTATATTTAGCTTTTATTTTTCTTAGAATTTGTAAGACAAACATGAAAATGCTTCAGAACATGTTCAGCATAAGTGGCCTTTATCAATGACATTGTGTGTATACAGTAGGTAAGCTCGAAGAGAGCTACAACAAATGGAACAGAATACCAAAACAAATAAAAAAAAAAACCTCTATACAAATGCCATTGTAATACATATACAGCTAAAATCTGCATTTAAACTTCCATTTCAGAAACAAAAATCTGCATTTTAACTTCCATTTCAGAGACACAAAAAATGCCATATAATGACATTTAAACTTTCATTTGTTCACATAAAAATACATAATTCCCTTTACACACACAAATTACATAAGTCTGTCATAATCACCACCAAAATGATGTTCAAAAACAACCTACGAAATCCAAAAAAAAGAACATTCAGAACTTCAGCTTTCATCCAAGATTAATTCCACCCTTGTTCAAAGTAGTCCTAGTTCTACTACCAAGTGTTTTAGGGTTTTTGTCAACTGGCAGAGGAGGCTTTGCAGGTGCTTTTCCCTTAGGTTGTTTTGCAGGTGCTTTCCCCTTAGGTTCTTTTGCAGGTGCTTTCCCCTTAGGTTCTTTTGCAGGTGCTTTCCCCTTAGTTTCTTTTGCAGGTTCTTTTGCAGGTACTTTTGTCACAGCTGCAAGTTCTGATCTTTGCAATGAAGGTTCTTCAGTGTTTTTTCTCTTCCTTGGTGATCTTCTCAAGCTAGCAATGGCAGCAGTTGGTGTTGATGCTGGAGTAGAGGATTGGGAGCCAAGTGGTCCATTGTCTGCAATTTCATCCTGGGATGGGTAATATTTTCCTCTCTTTGTCCCCAACTGTAACACCAATAAAACTTATGTTTCAAGAAAAAATATCACATTATTATGTTTCAAAACAAATAAAAATCCTAATATAACTTACCCTCACAAAAATTTCTCCATTAGGAAGATTTAAAACACCATGTCCTCCAGGGGCTTTGTTTACTCCCAACTTCCTCCTTACTTGTAGTTTCTTAGGTCTCTGCATATTAAATAGATTTAAAGAAATTACAAATTATTAAAACACCATACACCACACATATATTTACTAACATACCCCAGGTCCTTTTTTAGTCACTGGCTCACTGGTTCCTTTCTTTTTACTTGTTGTTGTTGAATCCTACAGAATATATACAATTTGATGAATATAGTATATAGATGATTAGCAAAAGGGATTGTTGATGAATATAGTAACTTACAGAATGGTTCTTTAAGGCAGTTTCAGTCTTTGTCTTATTTTGTGTCTGTTTTGATAGAGGTGGGACCTGCAAGTCCAAATATTAGTTGTAAAAAATACATTACAGTAATAAATTTATCACAAATTTGATTATAAAATAACATGCTTTATTTCCAAGGTATAATTATTTATTAGTCTGATTAAGAGAAACTATTTCATTAATAATCTATAATAATTGAAAAACCCTAATTTTTATATTTTAATCACAAAATCCCTAATTTGAAAAACCCTAGAAATATAAAGTATAAAACTTTAATAAACTAATAATTTCGTATCTATTATAATCTAAGAAACATCTAAACCCCACAAAACAGAATCAATTTTAAAATTGAACTTAAAAGTTACAAAATAAACTTACAAAGTGTTTTCATCAATTCCGTCAATGTCACTGCTTTTTTAAGAGGATCTTCAGTTGTTGAACTGTCATCATCCTTGGTACCTTTTTCTCTCCCCATCTTTATGTTTGTAAGTAATGGTAGGGTAAGAAGAAGTGAAGAAGTAATGGTAGGGTAAGAAGAAGTGAAGAAGAAGTAGACAGGTTTGTTATCTGGAACTTGACAACAATGTTTTGTTACTTCTTCACAATTTGTTTGCTATTTTTGTTTCAAGCCCACGAGGTGGCAACAAATGGTCCAGGTGTACTATTTTATTATTTTAAAATAACATGTCAGCTTATTCAGATGGGTAATCGGATTCAGGCATCAGAATTAAACAGGGTTGTCAAACATTGAAATGAAAACAAACGTTGATGTTGTTTTTGAAACGCATTGTCATGATTGAAAATTTTGACAAACGTTGTTGTCAATTTCAATAATTTGTTCTTGTGAGAAAGGTTCAAGAGAGAAATCATCCGTCTTCCTTCATCCACTCAAGCAACTTAAGATCTATCCCTTGTGAGTTGAGTGTGAGTGTATTATGGGTATTCTATAAACCCTAGAGAGCTTCAAATTCCTTTTCTATCATTCTCATTTAGTAAGATCTTCAAGAGAGAGAAAACCCCAAATTGTTCTACAACAAGTTTGGTGAAACCCTAGATCCGCGGATCTAGGTTAGGGTAATTGTGACTACACCCTACTACAAATCCAAGAGGTGGATTCTTGGTTGAAGACTAAGGGACTTGTCTTCATTTCTTTCAATTTGTAATCCAACACTAAAGGGATTGGTGTAGACTAAGGAGGTTCACCTTAGCTTTGGGATTCTCAATACAAGGGAGTACTTGAAGAGTGGATGTAGGCTTCATTGGCCGAACCACTATAGTCTTGCCTTGTGGTTTGCTTCCTTTTACTTAAGTTCCCTTATATGCTTTTGTGTTTTGTTTGTTGGAAATCTCTACACCCCATCCAACCAATCTTCTAGTTGATTTGTATTGTGGTAGAGGAAAGGATGAGAGTACCACTTTCTCTACTCACCCCCTCACACTCCAGAACTAGGATCGGATCACTTAGTTCATTGATTAAGATTGATTTATTCAACTTGATCTAGTTGAACAAGTATCTAAGGACTAGGAGGTTGTATTGGTGTTTAGTGTAGAGATTGATAACTAACTCCTTAGTTTACATCATATTGTTTTGTGCTTGTTGGTTTTTCTTTTTGTGTGAGATTTGCTTAGGATTGATCTGTTTATTCTGCACTTAGTTTATCTTAAGCATATCTGTTTGTATCAGTATATCTCTGTTAGCATCAGTTTGTCTCAGTTACACCAGTTGGGGGTGATCTTTGTTAGTAAGTTTTTAAATAGACTATTCACCCCCCTCTAGTGCTTGGGCACCATTGTGTGGGAATATCAATTGGTATCAGAGCCGAGTTGTTCATTCTAAGGTTGAAACACCTGAGAAAACGATCCACACAATGATGTTCATGACTGATGGTCATAGTATGAACAAACCCCTTTCTCTTGACAGAAGGAATCTCATCTTCTGGAAGTCAAAGAGAAGTTGTATTGATATATGTCTAGACGTTAAAAGTTCTTGTAGTGTAAAACATGATGTTGATAAAATAGTTATATCTGATAATGCTTCTGTAACTGTAAATCTTGTTGTCTTATCTGATATCATATGTCAAGTTGAAAAGGATTATAAGCATGTTAGAGATCAAGGCTTAGATGTTATTGAGTATGATATCTCCTCAGATTGCTTTAATCCTTTAAGTTTCAAATTCACTTGTTCTATTGACTCTATTGATGTCTTGACCTTAATGGTTGAGAAGATGGGTAAGTTTTGCAGGAAAAACTGGAATCTCGCCAAGTATTTTTCTGCACCCTTACTCATATGTCAGGAAGCTACAACAAGTTATAGTTCAAACTCACAGTATGATCTTGATGACTCATAAACTGATGATATCTTCTTCACGAGAACTCTTATGGCAATATCATGTTCTCAGCTTGAGTGTGAGACCACAAGTCGAGAATGTGATGATTCTGAGTGCATACAATGAACTCTATGAAGAATTCAAGAAAGCTGCAAAGAGAATTGAAATCAACAAAATCAAAATCAGAGAAGTGTATGACAAGAGTCAAGATCTTAAAGTGACAAGGAACAATTACAAGATCAAGTTACCAAACTTACTTTTCTAGTCTAGTCCCTTTTAAATGAGAAAGAGATTCTAACTCTAGAGTTAAAGAGGATGGAGATCTCTATAGGGAAGACAAAGGTGTCTACTTCATCCTCAGAGACTCTATCTCTGGATCACCTCTTCAAGGTTTCTCAAAGTCTTCATGATAAGGCTGGATTGGGATACAGGGCTGTAAAAGAGTTTGGTACATCAACTACTAAACATAGATTGAATCAACATCGTGGGATATGCACTTGTTTCTTTTGTGGTCAGCCTGGTCATTTACAAAGATACTGCAAGAAGAGGCTTGCTACTAAGAGGGTTGATCAAGAGTTAGAACTGAGGAAAACTGTTGCATCTCTTGAGGCTAAGAAGAAAGATCTAGAATTCTTAATCAGCAAATCTTATCCCAAGAAAGTTATAGCAGTATGGCAACCTAAAGATTCTGCAAAGTGTTTGGTTGTAAGGTGTGCTCTGAAAGCTGGAAAAACTTCTAAGTGGTATCTTGATAGTGGATGGTCGAAACACATGACAAGAGACAAGTCTTTTCTGAAAGACTATGAGCCATATGATGGTGGAAATGTGATATTTGGAGATGGTGTAAATGCCAAGATAGTTGGGAAAGGTGTGGTCCAATCCGAAGGCATTCCAAAGATCAGTGTTGTTTCTCTTGTTGATGGTCTTCGACATAACTTGCTCAGTATCAGTCAGATATGTGACAAGGGTAACTTTTGTTTATTCTCAAGCAAGGAATGCCTAGTACTTGATCGTGACTTGAACAAGGTTCTCAGGAGAGGAATATGATCCAATGAGGATTGTTATGTTATCAACGCTGAAGAACTGTTGATAAATGTAATTTTGTTCAGGATGAGACTTCTCTTCTATGACATCAAAGACTTGGGCATATGAACTTGAGAGATCTGGAAAAGATCAGTCGAAAAGAACTTGTACGTGGCTTGCCGTCTTTGAATCCTGAGAAAATTTCGTGCAGTGCATGTTAGATTGGGAAACAGGTTTGAAGTTCTCATGTGAAGAAAAAGTTTATCAGCACAACTCGTCTGCTTGAGCTCATTCACATGGATCTGGTTGGCCCCACACAAGTTGAAAGTCCTGGGGGAAAATCTTATTTTCTGGTTATGGTAGATGATTATAGCAGGTGGACATGGGTAGCTTTTCTCAGACACAAGAGTGATGCCTTCGAAGAGTTTAAGAAGAATTGCAGGAAAGCTGTTACAGTTAGAGGTGATGACATTGTCCATATCAGGAGTGATCGTGGAGGATAATTTGTTAACTCCAACTATGTTTCCTATTGTGACAACTTGGGTATTCAGCATCAATTCTCGGCTACAAAGACAACTCAACAGAATGGAGTAGTTGAGAGAAAGAACCGTGTTCGGCAAGAGATGGCTACTGTAATGTTGCATCATAAGAAAGTATCGAGACATTTCTGGGCAGAAGCAGTTAACGCCGCTTGCCACATCATTAACAGTGTGTACCTGAGACCTGGTACTACGACTACTCCTTATGAACTATGGAAAGGCCGTAAACCCACGGTTGGGTACTTCAAGGTGTTTGGGAGTACATGCTACATCTACAAAGACCGTGAGAATGTTGTTAAGTTTGACAGCAAGGCTGATAAAGGAATTTTCCTTGGGTATGCGAATAACAGTAAGGCCTAAAGAGTTTACAATCTTGAGAGGAAAGTTGTGGAAGAGACTGTAAATATGAAGATTGATGATGCTCCTTTCAGTGCACCAGTACGTACCGATGATGATCCAGAACTTCCACCGCCTAGAGCATCAGTCTTTCCTCCCACTACACCATCCACCAGTACATCTAGTGAAGAACCTCATCCTGAGATCATTTCCAGCAACTCATCAGATACAACATCCATTCATGATGAGGAACCTGTGAATACTGCTCCAGTAATCAAACATCCAACTGTCTATGGAAAAGTTGCAGGTTCTCAGATGCTTGGTGATCCCACCAAAGGAGTTCAAACCAGGAAACAGTTAGAGCGACAAATCTCTTTTATGTGCTTTACCTCTCGGGTTGAACCGAGGAATGTGAAGGATGCCCTTACTGATCCTACCTGGATTGAGGCTATGCAAGAGGAGTTAAATCAATTTCAGAGAAATGATGTATGTGCATTAGTAGAAAGACCACATGGAGACAATGTTATTGGAACCAAGTGGATTTAAAAGAATAAAGTTGATGAGAATGGTGTGATTGTCAGTAACAAGGCTCGATTAGTGGCTCAGGGATACACACAGGTTGAGGGTATTGACTTTGAAGAAACATTTGCACCAGTAGCTCGCCTGGAGTCTATACGTCTACTTCTAGCCGTCTCTTGTCATCTGGGATTCAAGTTGTACCAAATGGATGTGAAGAGCGCCTTTCTGAATGGGGTTATAAATGAACAATTATATGTGGAACAACCCAAAGGTTTTGAGGATCCAAAATATCCAAACCATGTGTTCAAATTGAAGAAGGCCTTATATGGACTTAAACAGGCTCCCAGAGCCTAGTACGAGCGATTATCCACATTTCTGATTTCAGTTGGGTACTCTAGAGGAAACATCGATAAGACCTTATTTGTCAAGAAAGATAAGAAGGATGTGATAATAGTTCAGGTCTATGTTGATGATTTTGTGTTTGGTGCTACAAATCAGAGATTGGTAGATGAGTTTACTGCTCTCATAAAAGGTGAATTCGAGATGAGTATAGAAGGAAGTTTGAACTTTTTCCTAGGGCTGCAGATCAATCAAACTAATAATGGTCTATTCATTAGTCAATCCAAGTATGCCAGAGACTTGTGTAAGAAGTTTGATATAGAATCAGCTACACTTGCAAAGACCCCGATGAAAGATAGTAAGATATCTAAGGATGAGTATGGAATGGATGTTGATGTGACCTACTATCGTAGTATGATTGGGAGCTTGCTATACCTTACAGCAAGTCGTCCTGACATAGCTTACAGTGTGGGAGTTTGTACACGGTATCAGGCACAACCTTAAGAGTCTCATGTGATCGCTTCTAAGAGGATTATCAGATATGTTCGTTGGACACTTGGTTTAGGATTGTGGTATCCATTCGAGACTTTTGCAGATGTAGCAGGCTACTGTAGAATAAAGGGGTATATAGATGCTGATTGGGCTGGTTGTGTGGAGGATCGTAAAAGTACTAGTGGTGGTTGTTTTTAATTTGGTAATTGTTTGATAGCATGGCACTGCAAGAAACAAACCTGTATCTCTCTATCTACTGGTGAAACAGAGTACGTGGCCGCTGGTAGTGGTTGCACCCAAATGCTGTGGCTAAAGTACATGCTTGCTGATTACGGTATCACATAGAACACCATGACTTTATTTTGTGATAACACCAACACCATAAATATTTCCAAGAATCCAGTCCAACATTCTCGGACGAATCATATTGATATTTGAGATCATTTCATTCGAGAATTGGTTGAGGATAAGGTGGTTTCCTTGGAATATATAGACACAACCCATCAAAAGGCTGATATCCTTACCAAGCCCCTTGATAACCAGATATTTTACTATCTCATGGCATCTATAGGGATGCTAACTTACTCTTGATGGGTAAGTGTTCCTTAGTGGGTTCACTAGTACTTGTGTGCCAAGTGGACCCTCTAACCGAACTACGAGACGTCTGATCCCCTGTACCCCGTTTTATATATATACTTGTTTGGGGTACGTAGGCAGTTACTTGTTTGAGACAAGTAGTGCGATGCCTTTTTATATATAAGTTTTACTTAGTTGTATTTTTTATATATGTGTTGTCAAGGCTTCACGTTTTATCTTAAGTGTTTCAGGTAACAAGAAGCTTATGTGCTGAAAGTGATCATTTCTTATACATGGTCTCCTCATGACCTGAAAAGGTTACCCATGTCGGTATCACATTCCTGTCATGATCTTGGTTTAAGGTTGGTTTATCTTGCTTTGTTTATGTGAATGCCTTGATCCATAATTTCAAAGACATGATAAGTGTGAGTGAACATCAATGGAAGTGGTTGGCATGTCATCAATACGAATGAAAACCACGTGTATCTTTGTGGTTGGCGTAGTCAGGGCATGATTGGTGATCATGTTAATTCCTATGTGATGGGCATACTTCTTGTGTTTGTGAACTTATGTGATCAATGTTATCATGAGTGCTTTCCTGGTTATCATGTTGTTGGTTTTGCATAATCACATGTTGTACGTTCATTTTATATCTTGTGATCATGTTTATGCTTTGCCCTGCGTGTATGTTTTTCATGTTTCATTATATCTTGTTGCATGCCTTGGTTATGTGTCCTAGATGACCCAAAACTGAGATCCAATGTGTGTGACCTATCAAGCATGAAAAATATCTCAATTTGATGGATTGGAGTTTTACGTGACTGAAAGGCATAGTACGTGACTAAAGGAATACCAGTGCAATCTTCTATGGCAATTCAGGAGCAGACGATTGCAACCAATGCCTACTTCGAGGAGGTCTGAAGATGAGCAAAGGTAAAAAGGTACTAATACTTATGTGTATCAAGATAATCGCGATGCTGCTAATGGTTCAGGAAAAGGTGCTTGAGTAGTGATTGATAGGAAACACACATGGATCGATGATGACCGACCTAATTTCAATTAGGTCCCCTGTGGAGGTTGTCTAGGAGTCCTCGTCAGTTTTGTCGAGGTCTAGGTTTTATTTCTTTTTGCATGTTTAGGTGTTTTCTTTTTATAACTATCAGTTGGTTTCTTGTACAAGTTGATATGTTATGTTTTTAGTTTGATGTGTACATGGAAAAATTGTTGTTTTTGCTTATCTAGATGTTTCAGTTTTTCACTTCAAAGCTTGATATGGTCGCTTTATATGTTCTTCATATCTTATATCTACTATGGATGGTCCATATATACATGATATCAGGGTTTATTTTCTTTATCTTTTGCTGATAACCTGTTATGTTTATATGCGGTGCACATCAGTTTAGTGTATGCTTTACACACTTTTTCTTTCTAGATATCATGATGTATGTGTTTAGCATGTTAGCAAATATCTCAGTTGGCTAACCCTATTTCTGTCATGTTTTATCAATTGGCTTTAGAATTTGTTATCTTGATGATCTTGATTATATATGTGTTGCCTAACCCTAACCCCAGTATGTGAGTTTTTTTTCAAGATTCTATCTACAGGCACATACTAAGGGGGAGCAAATGTTAAGGGGGAGCTGTTACCTACAAGAGACTCATAATTGTTTTGTATTTCTATAAACATGTATTGTGTATATTCATATGTTGTTTTTGTCACAAGTTCCCCAAGAGGGAGATTGTAAACGTTATATCTTGTGAATTATGACAAACAAGGGTAAAACGGACATTTCACATGTGATGTAAAGTTATGAGTCCTTGTATAAGGTCCAGGTCTTGTTGTACAAGTGTCCGGAAGGCTTCGGAGCTGAAGACATCAAGAATGGATGTGATCGGCGATAACCGTGCAAAACAAGGCAAAAACCGAGTCAAACAGGCAGGTCAAGCAAGCAGCTGATTTCTACTTGAGTCGACTGAAGACAAAATGATGGATTAGGGTTTTCAAGTCAGTCGACTGACCCTTTGAGGGATGACATGTCTATACAGTCAGTCGACTGACTTACAGTGGCACAAATGTAAATTATACAGTCAGTCGACAGACTGACGGGAAATGTTGGTTTTCTGCTCCGGTTCGGTCTTGATTCCTCCGGTTTTCTTGGTCAAAACCCTAGTTGGTCAACTGAATTTGACCAACGGATCTTTGAGGGTTTTGACTATAAAAACAACACTTCAAGATGGATTTCATAAGGATTTTGTTTATTTCTTCAAGAAGCTTTTCAAAAGAGAAACCCTAGTTTTGTGAGAAAGGTTCAAGAGAGAAATCATCCCTCTTCCTTCCTCCACTCAAGCAACTTAAAATCTATCCTTTGTGAGTTGAGTGTGAGTGTATTGTGGGTATTCTATAAACCCTAGAGAGCTTCAAATTCCTTATCTATCATTCTCATTTAGTGAGTTTTTCAAGACAGAGAAAACCCCAAATTGTTTAACAACAAGTTTGGTGAAACCCTAGATCCGCGGATCTAGGTTAGGGTAATTGTGACTACACCCTACTGCAAATCCAAGA
>JABWDY010018698.1:24806-35787 GCA_013358455.1 Thalictrum thalictroides | reverse complement strand
CAGTATTGCTACTTGCTAGACCGACTGACTTCAATTCAAAGTAAACACCAATGACCAATGCACTTGTGCATCAGTGGATTGAAAAGCAAGAAGACCAATGCATTTCTAAAAGGCTAAAAGCCATGTTGATTGGTTTTATATCTCGGTGCATAATCAATGGTGCGCATTGAATTGTATCATGAGCAACTAAGCAGTCCCAAAAATTTTGGACCACGATTTGGGCCGAGAACATGGACATGACATCTATGAGTGATGCTGTGAGGCCAACCTACAGCCTTAGTCCAAATACCAAAAACTCAACTAAAACCAACTCTGGAGCCCAAGCTTGAAGCCCATTTTTAGCCCAAAAAGAGCTTTACTTTATATTTTTTTGTTCAAGTGTGATTAAATTGATAAAAAAATTGTAAAAAAAAAAATAAAAAAATAGGAATTTATATCTACATTAAAATTAGCAAAATCTATGATAGATGGAATTATGATTTCCTAAAGATAATTGGAATGGTGGCATGTTCCATCTCAAATCTTTGTCTTGCATGTAGGTGAGTCCCTTTTCTTAGCATATATATCTGCCGCAAAACTAGCCTCACTTGTTTGGAGTATTAAGATGCGGGAGATTTGATCCTATTGTTAATCATGTATAACTAATTATTGAATTGGATTAAGTTTTAATCTGAAACAAAGTACTGTCAAGATCAAATGCCAATAATTGTAGTTGCAATCCCAACTTGTTGAAAATAATGGTTTAGCTAACAAGATCTATCAAAGGGTTCCCTATGGTTTACAACTAAAACCTTCTGTTAATCCAACTAATTAGTTAGTGAAAAATGTTAAAGATAATCATAGGATTCCATCCGTATAATACAAGGCATCATCAGTTACTCAATTAGTCAGCTAACCTTAAAGAGTTTGCAACTTTGCATGTATTGTTTGGTTGATGCATCAACATCACAATCATATATGGTTCAACAACTGATCAAAGCTTGGATCACTTATAGATTCTGACAGATTCAATCCTTAAACATTAATATGTTGATTATTACTCCAAACTATATATAACTATTGTCTACCAAAAAAAGATCATATATGTACTATTATGTAGAAACATTCTATCTTATCTAATGTTGAAATCATATGGTTTTCAATAAATGGCATGACCCTATATGTCCCTACCTTATTGATCAAATGATATTGATAAAACTATAGTAATAAAAAGGGCATTATAGTAGGTTACCTATATTTTTCCCACTTTGAATTTTTAATATATCATAAGATTTAAAAGATCATCCACCTCCTAAGAAATAATCAAAAGTGTAAAACACTAACACCTAACCAATTCTGCTGAGTGGTATTGCTGTCTAAGTAAGCTTTCTACTCAAGTAAAGTCATCTAATATATGGGCCATGGAGTAAGAAAGTGTTCATCCCTTCATCATCATAAATTCATAACCAAAACAAAAATATAAATACCATACAAAGTAACAAGGGATATATGGTGAATTTTTAAGGAAAATTTATACCTTATTATAAGAGATAAAACTACTCTATATTATTCAAAGTTGAAAAAAAAAAATATGGGAAAGTTAGAAAAACAAAGACAAAAGCTATTGAACAACAATAAAGCATTTGTTGTTGTTGGTTTTGGAAAGAAGAAGGGGTAAAGAGAGAAGGGAACTGATTCTTCTGATCTTCTCTTCTCTTCTCTTCTTCTTCTTGCTTTACTTTTTGCCAAGAAGCAGCTTTGTGAAAGCTGGTTTGTTGAAAGCTTGAAGACAGACTAAGGTAGTAATTATAATTTTACACTCTTCTTCTGCTATTAACAACCATATAATTTGCTTAGAAGTAGTTCATTTTCAATTTTCTTGTTTCTTTGTTTCCTTTTGTTCTTGTGCATGTCTTGAATTTTGTGACTAATGATATGTCTTTTTAATTGATCTATTTTAAATAATTTAATAAAGGGCACTAATTTAGTTCTTAAAGCATCTCTATGTCTTTGCTCATATGTCTTCACATAGAACTTCTCATATTCCTTGTGCTTCTTCAATGAAAGTAGTTATACTTTCTCTGCATAAACAAGTAGCAGGAAATTGTATGAGGAAAAAGATCTAAAGCATGAAGAACCTCGACAAAATACTATTTAGCTAATAACAGTTTTTGTTGTATATACTCAAGAATTGTGATGTAGGAACTCAAATCTGTTGTAGTTTACTTGATACATGCATGGCTATACAAGTGATTTTAGATATTACATCCCCTACACCGTAGTATTGGCCGGGTTCCAACCTGATATGCCCTGGTTAGGCGACCTAGCTAGGCTCCTGGTTTAATTCGGTTCATAGTGATATGGAACTTTTTGCTTATTTACTTCGCCGTATTCTTAGAGTTGAGGGAACAGATATTCTGACCATCCAGTTGAATATAATTTTTTGTTAATTTCATTTTGTAAATGCTCTGGGTTTCTCACATGTTAAATTTCATTAGTCATGAACTCCTATTGTTGGACATGTTAGATTGTGTAACCCCAAATCATTTATTTAAGTAGGGATCTAGAGCTTCCAAGTGTTAGATTTTGCAACCCCCCAGATCACATATTCTAGAATCAAAACCAAAATGAATCAATAAGAATGATCGGCATAATTCTGTTTGCTTTACAATGTTACCTTCATCGCTGTCTCTTGTAGCTGCTTAGGTTGCACAAATTTAACCGATCTTGGTAAAGGGAATTGTTCATCCCCTGATCTGCAATTCTGCATAGTGTATTGGTTCTGTTTTTCACACTATACATAACAGCCTGTAGTCAGATGGATGCTGATTTTTTAGAAAAATAACTATTTAATTTAGCTAGCAGCACGTTGTTGTGTGTGACTTGTGTCGTGCGAAAAAGACTCCAAAACATTTGTGCAGACCACAACCAGCTAAACCCCCACCTATCTCTAAATCTAGACATCCACTCGAAAAGAAAAGTTTACATTCTGTATTTTGTTAATGTTTATAGCATAGTCATCATAGATTAAATTATAAAATGAGAATTAGTTCTCTGATTAAAGAATAAAAAGTCGTACTTGTACCCTGTCTTTTTATACAGCGGTCATTTATCTGGACATCTTAGATTTCATAATCCAAAATAGATAGCTTTCTTACTTTGCAGGTGGAGTGGTGATAATAATGCTAGACACATGGGGAAGAAAGTGAGTTGGTTTTCAGCTATCAAAAAGGCTTTCACACCAAATTCCAAACAAAAGTTGGTCAATGTAAGTTTAACTGTCACAAACTCACAATATGTAACAGGATCTATGTACCTATCCTTCTTCCTTCTATTCAAAGCAATTTTTCAGATTTAGGTTGGCAGCTTAAAAATAAGAAGTAAACTTGATTAATCAAGATGTCGATAGTTTGCAAACGTTTGATTAACCTTTTTTGGGAAAATATATTACGTATTTGCAACTATGTATTGGAATGAAGTTTTTCTAAACATCATATATCAATATATCTTTATGCTTACTACAGCAAAATGAGGCTGAGAAGAAAAATTCCAAGAAGTGGGGACTAGGTAAAATAAAGCATGGAGGGACCCCATCATTTATCTACAGAAAACCAAGCAGTATCGAAAAAATACTTGGTGATGCGGAAAAGGAGCAACAGATTATACAACCTGTGGCTTCGTATGATGGATGGAGGACACCACCTTTACCTACCAGATCATTTGATGAACGGAGGACGCCACCTATACCTACCAGATCATATAATCAAAATGCTGAAATTAACTACAACACAAGAAACACTTCAAAGAACCCACAGAATTCAGCTATCAAGATTCAAGCAGCTTATAGAGGCTACACGGTAATGCCATGTGATTACATTAGAACTAGGACACTATGTCAATATGAGTTTTGGCATTAGGTAAAGGTTAATGTGAATAGTTGTTGGCTTTGGAAAATGAGTTTATGATTCTGTGGTACAGGCTAGGAGAAATATCAGGGCTCTAAAAGGTATGGTGAGACTTCAAGGAGTAGTTCGAGGGCAGAATGTAAAGCGGCAGACAATAAACGCCATGAAACAAATGCAACTCCTTACAAAAGTCCAGTCACAGATACAGTTGAGAAGGATTAACCTGTTGGAAAAGCAAGTTCTGCAAAATCAGAAATTACGCAAGAATGAGGGAGAACTAGAGAATGGTTTTGGAAGGTGGTCCTTGTCACAACCAGTGAGTTTCTACATCAGAAATTCTTCTGTGTCTAATTGATATGTTCTATAGTTTCCCTAATATGCATCAAATCTCCATATATAGTTATTACTCAGAGGAAAACCTCTAGGACAGTCAATAGAAAGATCTTTAAAATTTACGAAGATCACTGCCATGTATGGTGGGAAGAGTTTTATATAGTAGACTCCAAGGCCCAGTCGTTAGTTTTACTCTGCTATCATGTCAATAATTGCTCAAATCTTCCGGCCAGAACACACACAAACATTAATAGTTCGGTCCCATAGTTTGTTAAAATGGCTCAATTCTGTTCACAAGAACCAGGAATGATAACATAACATCAACAGATTGGAAAAATAGATTAACTTCAGTCATTTCTTCATCTCACAATTTTGTTCTCTAGAACTAGGAATAATCACATAGCATTGACAATTCTTTTTTCTCTGTTTTTTCTTTCTTCTTCAAGCAGATAAATAGATGAAGAGTCACAGTGTTTGATCTATTGCTAGAATTTAGCTTTTCGGAAAGATTTTCTTTAAACCTGTTTTTTATTATAGTTAAATTGTGTATGTTAGTTATTAAACCAAGGGTGTACCATGCAGTCTGAAATAGGCCAAAGCGATGAATGGGATGATAGTGTGCTCACAAAAGAAGAAATTGATGCAAGGATGCAAAGGAAGGTAGAGGCTCTAATGAAGCGAGAGAGGATATTAGCCTATGCTAATTCCCATCAGGTACTTGAAGATCTTATATCCTCTATAACTTTAGGCAAGCTTAATCTGCATATACTCATTTACAAATAGGGTGGAAAACTCTAATGGACGAAAGTTCAAGCCAACTTTCACAGAATGCAGCAGTGAAGCAGTGAAAAACTAGATTGCGTTTCCATCTAACTGCATGCTCTGCTCCCCAAATAAGCTACTCTAAAGTTCTAAACAGCTTTGAAATTTGCTTATATATATGGTTTTTAAGTGTTAATGTACTATGTTTTGTCGAACTAGTGGTTTAGAGCTGGATCAACTCTGATGTCTCCAATGGAGCTTCGGTCGGGAGCACTCCCTTGGTGGTGGATAAGGATAGAACAACAACTTCCCAAACAATCTCCCATACCTACAAGCTCAAAGAGCAAATTGATACATCCCAGTCCATCTTTGGAGCCTAGTCCACGACCAAAGTCGATACAATCAAGGTTTGGAGCTGAGAATTTCAACTCACTCACTCCAAGATCTGTGAAATCTCTAATGACAACACCAACATCAAGAACAAAGCATGAGCCAACCTTATCAAATAGAGTTCAACAAAGCAACATTTCAACTCCAGTAAAGCGTGCAAATGAAAGGACTAATGGAGATGACTTCGCATTTAGTTTGCCACTAAGAGACGATGACAGCTTCACAAGCTGCCCACCTCTTTCAAGACCAAACTACATGACTCCAACCATTTCTGCCAAAGCAAAGTTGAGAGCATATAACAATCTAAATCTGAACGATAGATCGCCAGCAACTCCAACTCCAGGACAGAAAAAACGGTTCTCGCTCCCTCTGACACAAAGTTTTGGTTCTATAAAGTGGAAAAGAGCATCATCCATATTCTCAAACAATGACTCCAGCTCTCAGAGAAAACAAGGTAACAACTACAGGTCCATGTCCATCCAGTCTATAGGTAACACGAGTGTGGATTCTACTACTTCCATGCCTGCTGCGCTTGGGAGAAAGCCCTTTAATAGATTTGTGTGATTTTCTTCTTTTTCTTAGTGTTGTATATTGGTTTTGTGTGGGGGTGTTTTGCTTGACATGACAATAACAAAGATCTGTAATAACAAAATTATATTACATACACATTTACATTAATGATTAATCAATGGGGGTGCTATTTGTTTATTTATTTGAAGCAATGCAGAGTATTTTTTCTGCAGTAGAAAGGACTTTTTTTTTTCTGTAAAATCATCTAAATTGCGCAAAAGTTTACAAGACTCCAAATAAAAAAAACCATACTAATTAAAATTAAAAAGCACATAAAATCAATGTAAACCTTTTAAATCCTACATTGTTGAACAACACAAACTAACCTTTTGATCGACATGATCATCATCACTTATGTTTTGATTCCCAAGCTTGGCTTCAATTTCAGAAACACAGTTGTAAATCAAGTCTTTTTCATGTCCAATATCTTCGAGTCCTCTTTGAAGTTCATAGACATGAACACCAGCAATTTGCTGATCATTATGTATTCCTGTATATAGTAAATTTCGATTCGAGTTCCTGGCTTCAGAATTTATTAAGACGATCATCACTCAGCTTCTTCTCCATAGTGAATTGCCTATGTATGGTTTCAAGACGATCCTTAAATCTCTCTCCATGACTACACCAAATGTATATATTAGTAGGTTCCTTAACTAAAGACCCATGCGAGCAAATATAATGTAGGGTGTTGAGTGTTGAGACCATAGTACAAAATTACCGATAAATACCGATATTATTGGATTGAATGTATCAGCATAAATCGGTCGATACATTTCGATATATCCCGATATATTTCGATATATCCCGATATATTTCGATATATTCGATAGATATTTTTCGATTTTAAGTAATTTTTCCTGAGATTCTTCGA
The DNA here is from genome assembly GCA_013358455.1 of Thalictrum thalictroides. NCBI lineage: Eukaryota > Viridiplantae > Streptophyta > Magnoliopsida > Ranunculales > Ranunculaceae > Thalictrum > Thalictrum thalictroides. Next base: position 28,977 of record JABWDY010018698.1, on the reverse strand, counting down.
AATATTCATCGATACATTCCGATATATTTTCGATATATTCAATACATTCGATATTTACTGATACGTATTTTGACAAATATCCACCGATAGGTTTCGATATATCTCGATCTATCCAATTTTTGGAGATCGATACAGTGTTCGATACCGATATTTTGAACTATGGTTGAGACACCTTGTTCCCAAGGAAGAGACAGAGCATGAGAGCAAGTAAGCCACTATGTACTGGCCGCACCAAATAATATTATACGACTTCTGTTGAGGAGGCTCAGCAATTTTCATAAAACTGATATAACCTCAACCATTAACGCATGCCAAAACAACTCTGGAATCTGGAATTAGGTCTTTTGGAGCAAAACCAGGGAGATACATTGCATTGCACCAGGCATGCCAACTTCGTTGCATGGTATGTCTGGTGCAATGCAATTTATCGGCTGCAACTGTTCAGTTGAAGAACAGTTGCAGTCAGTTGCAGATAATTACAGTACAGAAAATTTTCTTATTCTGTCCATTTTTTTTCATTTAAATAAAATCTGGACTCAATGCAAATTACAGCAGGGCTAGGCTATACGCCTATACCTTAAACACAGCAGATTCAAGACAATGACTGTAAACAAATTTTAAAGCAAATATAATTGCAAGCCATCTTATTCTAATCCACAATAGAAGCTATGCTGCACTAAATGTAATTGTGTGCATTTCCCACGTTTACAAACAATGAGAGATCCATCATTACCGTATACAGTATCTGCTACTCCACCAATTTAAAGTGTTGTTGTCTCGGAAGACATCAACAATTATTGTGTAAATGGTCCATAGTACTGAACCACATTTTAATAAATAAACAGTATCTTCAACGGCAAGAGTAATATTGGAGCATAAGCCTATCTGTTTCCCAGTGGCATAAATCCACCCAATCATTCCTCTAAATGAAAACAATAATCATTTCAAGAGCTATCACTATACTGAGTAAACCCTCTCAAGATGCCCACAGGCCACGGTGAGAGATGTGAGTCAATTATTTAACTGCAACTGACTGCAACTGTTCTTCATCGGCTTTCATCTAGAGTGCCCACCAAGCACTTCTCCAACATGAACTCGGCATTCACCCAAGCATGGTATTTATCTAAAAATAATGTAAGGATTGCATCTCCAATATTATAAATGATCTTAAAGACATTAAAGATGAAGACTACGATTTCAATTCGTGATTTTTATAAAATTAGGAAGAAATGCCTAATCAGCCTCATTTGATGTTCAGAAGGTAAAGTAATGCATGAACTTGAAAGAATTCGAAAATATGTTTATTTAGGAGGAAATATGAAACAATGAAATTGTTCTAATCATGACTACTGGTGATAAAATTTACTTCTACCTATTACAGAATTTGAAATTTTAATTTAATGATAATACGTTTTGGAATTGAAATGGATTCATAAAGGTAATGAGGATAGAACTAGTTGATAATGTTATCAGTAAGGAAATATACTATAGAGTTCCTTATGAATACATTTTACTGCAAGTAATTCATGATTGACCGTATAAGCTTTTAAGAACCAACTATTACCTTTCCAACTGCATTATGGCTAGAAAAAGTATTATCTTTTAGCTTAAGAAATTTCCAGACAAAAGAAACTCGAAGATAATGTACAAAAGAACAGCCAGAAAAGTGATTTCCTCCTTACAAAGTTAACACCTAACATACCAGAGACCAAGTAAAGGATACTGAATAAAGAGGTGCAGTCTTTCCCTGCCGCCTTCATTAGAAAATCAACACCTGACATAAAGGGGGAATCAGTTTGAGCAAAATGTACATATATCTAAAACTCCTTATATCTTTTTACACAATCAAAGTAGTAATAGATCAACAACAGTTAAAATAGACAGATATATCAATAAGATCCCCCATGCTTATGGCAGTTCGCATATTCATTACAATGTCTTCGGTCCTTGTTACAAAGAATACTGTCTAAATCTACCCTTAGAGAATGAGGAAGGATCTCATTCTCAACATTCCATTTGTTGGTAATGGTAATGTTTTGTTTTCTACTTGTACTTTATACTTTATTCATAGTGAATACAGATCAAAGAAGCTATGTAGGAGAAATTATTTTCTTCTGGAGAAGAACAATACATGGATTTTGTCAATATCCCCAGGGGAATGAAGGAATGAATTGCAAGTGGGAAAAAACCTAATAGTAAAGCAAAGAGGCACATGAGGGTCGAGTGGCTGCCAAAGACTACCCCCAACAATTAGCACTTCTTAGGAGTTGCTCTTCTGCTAGCAACAATTGCATATGGAATATGACCCTTGGAATCTTTGGCTTGGGAGGAATGAACTTACCAATGAAACCTTGTGCTAAGAGGCCTCAACAGATAAAGTTTTGAGAGGAATTACACATGAGGGTCATGTATTTCATTGCTACTACAGTGGAATATCCAGATGTAGAGAACTCTATTTTCCTTTTTGTTAAAGATAAAACCAGTCACCCCTTAAATTTATTTAAACTTCAGATCTTAAAATGTAAATGAACTCCATAAAAAAAATAAAAGCATCACTTTTCTCAACTTTTGGTTGAAAGTCAGAACCATCCTTCCTAAACAGGTTTTGTCACAAGAATCAAAGCCCAATAAAAAAGAAAGCATATGATAGCGGCTTAGGAACACAAATTATATCATACCTCCAGGGTGGAATTTCATATATGGCGTTATGTTGTACACACGACCTTTCAAGACAGTCCAGATAGATCCTTCACCTTTGTGTTGTTTAACTTCATCAATAGAAATAAGCCTTCTATTTGATTCTCCCTTCAATCCTGAATCAAAATGACTAAGTTTGAGTACCATCAATTATTAGTAAATACTAAATAAGTAAATAGTAATTCATAAAAACAATACATAATTCGGTGCCTACACTTCGACAGGTTGAACATAAAGATAACAAATACAATAATGATGACAGTACTGATAGATAAATCAACCATGAACTTCCAAATAGCAAGAATAAACCCATGATACAGGTAACAGCTGTAGTTGCCAACACATCAAATCCTAGTGTTCACACAAAAACTGATATTCACACAGGGCTTTTGAAAGGTTAGCAGTAAAATTCAACTGCGGAAGGCAACTCAACCATCAGGTGTAACGGTAATTCTGCTAGAGGTCATCTAAAAAAGACAAACTTATTTAGCTAGTAAGATTCATTTTAGTTTACAAAACTAATTCTTTATCTGTGTGATTCTTATACAAAAGCTAAGCCTAAAAGGTGTACATATTGGTCATATTTTTCATCGCATAGGTTCTAATATCTCGGTCTTAAAAGGCAAGCCTCTACTTGAATTAGCACATCTTGAAATAGCTCTCCTTCCTTTGTCACATTATTGCTTTCACTATTGTTTCGATAAATGATGGTGAATTTACCTGCAAGATCAGGATGTGTTCGTGTGAGCTTTAACCAGTCCATTTGGCTATACCCTTTCTCAAACGGAACCTTTGCTCGAACTTTAGGGCCCTTCGTGGAAGTCGTCTGTTGCTGTAAACTCTTGACTGAATCTTTAGCATCAACTGATACTGTTTGCTTAGAAGGAGCTGTGTCAGTTACAGTGAAAGATAAAGAACCAACTGCTCCCTCCTTAACCGATTTCTTATCTGTTGAGTTATTTTTCCACAGAAAATTGTCAAATGGATTACTTCCTCTACCATTTGTAAAATCATCTCTTATACTGATATCACCAATATTCGGCATAGCTTGTCCTTCCAAATTTTCTTCATCAGAGGGCAAAGCAACCTGTATGAATTATCCCCTAAGTTTGAGTTGCAATAACTATTTCAAAGTAATTCTTTCATATAACATTTCTCAACTAACAATAATATAAAGAAGAAAGTAAACTACCATCTGGCAATGCCACTATGTTGAGATTGATATACATAAACAACAGTTCACACCCAAATACACGGCGCAAATGGTCAAATAGTTTTACTTGAGTTCAAATGTATACTTCAAGATGAGTTATTCATTTGTGTTGTTAAATCTAAATCCCTAACTTACAATATGTCAATAATGAATTATACTAATAGATCAAAGCACAAAGCGACTTACCTTACAAAAAGTGAAATCGTTATCGTTATCCATTTATCACTAACTTCTAATTGCAATCTGATCTGCCAAAAAAAA
>JABWDY010018691.1:12443-26366 GCA_013358455.1 Thalictrum thalictroides | reverse complement strand
GGGGGGGATAATACCTTGAGGGGTCTCAGACTTTCGTCATCGTCTTGCTAGGACCTACCCTATTTGTATTATCACCACTTGAGTCCTTTGGAAGGCACTCAACTTCCCTTCCGGGCATCTTGATTAAATATTCCTTATCTATAACGGTCCGACTTAAATAGGCACCGATATTGTCCCACTTAGCCACTGCAGTCATCCGACAGTGTGAGGTTTTAAGGGCAGCAAACATCTTCCCAAGAGGTTAACCATCCTGAAACTACTCCCACCTGAGCACGTTTAACTTCGGAGTTCTTTCGAACACTGGAGCCAAGTGTTCTCAAAACGCCTCAGTGTTAATATATGATGGATCTATACCTATATTTCAACGTCAGGACATGGCCCCCAAAGATCTCGGGATCCACCCCTTGGCAACCGAACCCGGGGTGTTACAATCCCACCACCTTAAGAGACACCCGTCCTCGGCTTTGAAATATACATCCCCAGATCTCCGACGTTCCCTGCCCCTCGTGAGACAAGTACCCGACGCAACCCTCTACCGGGTTAGGCACCTTTCCAGCATACTCTCCCACCCTCGACAGGTGAACCGTCGTCAGCCCTGATACCACTTGTGACAATCGAACTTATATAGGCACCGATATTGTCCCCACTTAGCCACTGCGGTCGTCCAACAATGTGAGGTTTTAAGGGTAGGAGCCAGCTTCTCGAGAGGTCAGCCATCCTGAGACTACTCCCACCTGAGTACGCTTAACTTCAGAGTTCGAAGTATTCGAAAAAGGCCTCGGTGTCAATATATGACGGATCTATACCTATATTTCAATGTCAGGACATGCCCCCCCAAGATCGCAGGATCCACCCCTTGGCAAACAACCTGTCGAACCTGGGGTGTTACATTATCCAATCAAGGTAGTCAGGGCTTTATCATTTCTTGTATGCATTCATACTTATTCAATAACGAACTAAGCTATGATGAACATATATATAACAAAGCTTTCATCAAAATGGAGCTTTCATTAATAAGCTTTTGGAGCTTTCATTAAGAATTTCAGAATCACAATTAACACAAGTTTGAAGAAGTAGGAATTCTCATTCATAATATTTCTTTAAGGTTGAGACATTCCATGGCTTATCGAGCGATGTTCCATATTCATTCTGGAGATGATAAGAGCCATTGATTCTAATTCTTTCCACCTTATATGGTCCTTCCCAATTGGCCTCAGCTTCTTTGGCGTTGGATACACGCAACACAAGACTAAGTCACCTTGAAGAAACTTTATCTGTTTAACTTTGTTGACGAACATTCTCTGAAGATTTCGATGGTACTGCTCAAGCCTGATTTTGGCATTATCCATTTTGTCTTGAGCCAACATAAGGTCCCGCTTAATGACTTCGTCACTTTTTTACAAATCGATCACATACCTTGTAGTGTTGAGCAACAACTCTGGTGGAATAAATGTTTCCATTCCGTAGGCCATGGAGAATGGTGTCTTACCTGTAGACCTTCGAGGAGTTGTTTTGAATGCCCAAAGCACTCCGCTGAGTTCGTTAACCCATTGATTTGCTTTGACTTCCAACTTCTTCTTCAAATTGGCCAAGATTACTTTGTTTATTGGCTCTGCTTGCCCATTACCTTGCGGATAGTTCGGAGTTGAGAAGTAATGTTTGGTTTTATACTTTTCTAACCCCTCCTGTATTTTTCCTCCTCTGAAATGTGAACCATTGTCAGACACAATAGCCCGTGGCAGACCAAATCGAAATACAAAGTTTTCCCAGATGAAGCTGATTATTTGGTCTTTCTTGATATGTTGTAGGGGAATTGCTTCAACCCACTTTGTGAAGTAGTCGGTAGCCACTAATACAAACACTTAACTTCTCCCAGACTTTGGCAACTTCCTTACAATATCCAGCCCCCACATAGCAAAAGGCCATGGATTGCTGACATAATGAAGCTCTTTAGTTGAAACATGTATGAGCTTGGCAAGTACTTGGCATTCTCTGCATGATTAATACCATTAAATACCATCTTTGGCCAGAAGTAACCGTTGATCATTATCTTATGGGCCATGGCTCTTCCTCCTGAATGGTTTCCACACGTTCCACTATGGATCCCATCCGTTATCTGTCTGGCTTTTTTGGGGTGTGCTCACCTCGGATGGGGTCTTCCTGGAGTTTTTCTGTATAATCAACTGTCAAGGATTACATACCGCTTGTTGATTTCATGGATTTTGCGGGCTTCTTGTTTGTCATCTAGCAGGTATTATTTTGAACGAACTGCATGATCAGATCCATTCAAGACGTCCCTAGTGTTTCTGAGGCTTCTTGTTTTGTCACGGATAAAGGCGCCCCATGGTGGGCGCCACTATCGGATTTGTCGGAGTCTGAGGCTTCTCCTTTTGGACTTGACTTGATCTTACCTAAATCCCTGTGAAACAAGGCCGGAAAAATACTCCGGTGTTAACACTCTAACGCCTAAATCAGTAAGAAATCGAAAAGATAAATAACTGAAAATAACTAAGAAATGAGTAATAATTCAAGAGAAAAAACTTGTTTTCCCTTTTGACAAGTTTCTCTGTTTATAGTGCACAGTCCTTCTTTTTTTACCGTTGATTCTCTTTCTCATTTAATGGTCATCTATTTTTGTAGCTGTCTTTCTTGTCTTATTCATAAAGTGAGCATACTTTTTATTTTATATTCTCTGGTTGACAAGTTTCTTTCCAAGACATGGTACCTATACTCATAGTTTAAAATATCGCGGATATCCCATGATTTGTGTTGACTTTTGAAGAATCAGATATACTGATATTTTCAGATATTCACGGATATTCAACTTCTGTTTTGACTTCCAATGATGAAACCTCGGCAAAAATCGTGTATTTTTAGGATTCGAAATTTCCTCAAAATTTTTGAACTATGCCTACACTAACATTGACAATTTTATTAAATTTTTTTTCTAAATTTTTTTTATTCAGCTACCCCGAACCTTGCAAAATACAGACACACTCCTGCCAAACCAAGAATTTTGGCTTTTAGGATACAAACTCTTTACTTAATCGCTACGGAATAAATAAACAAAGGTTTGTTACAAGTCAACTACATACTACTTTACACAAGTTTCACTTCTGGCATGTGTTAAAACTATCAATTAATTATTATCTTTATTGAGAAGAATTGAAGTGTATCAATAAAAAAAAATCATGTTGGCATATTGGTGTGTATCTTCTAGATAACTGTAGTTCATTCGTGCCACGTACGTATATGCGCCAAGGTAAGGGATGACGTAGCATTCCAATAATTACTTATCAAAATAAGCCAAATTTAGGCCAAGCCACCACAATTGATGATGTAAACTATAGCATATGGACCACTACTAACTTAGTAAACCAAACCCAACGAAAATGGTGGGTGCTACTGCTAGCATCTCTCTCATTCTCTGTATGAATCACGAATCAGGTCAAAATTAATCAATGCTTGACAGTTATAGCAAACCAGGACTATAAGACTGTATTTGTCTTCTTCCTTGACCTTCAATCCTTAGTTCCTTCTTCTACCTGCAAAGGACCACCGGAAAACTCCGGTGGGAAGACTCTCTGACGATCAAGTTAGTTTGGTTGAGAAGAAGATAAGTAAGCTAAATAATACTGAAAATCATACATAGATTAGGGTTACTTGACCCTTTATATAGCATTCTGACACCGCTTAGTATGAACCGTAAGATGATCTTTACTGATCTACGGTTATCCAACTAGCTACGTGGCTTTACCTACATCTTTCCTTTATAACAGAATAGCTTCTAGACTACTTTGTATTCCAATGCTCTTGTAGTACAAATGTTATTTATACTCCGTCATCTTATATTACTCCATCTGGAATGGAGCAATATAGTGTTGTTGGATCTTTTGACAACTGTATTCTCAATATTTGATCCGTGACCTTCTAGAAGCACATTCGTGGTTTGTTATCCGGTAGTCCTAGTCCTTACCTTGTAATGCTGGCTTCATACTAGATGAGTGCCAGGTGGCGGAGGATGTAATGTGGTACTTACATTGCCCCCTCTTTATACCGTCTTATGACGATGGATAGCGGTGTAAAGAGTAGTACAATCTGTTTTGAAGGTTACGGATAAAACACAAAAACTTTTCCCTCCTATAACCATCCTTTCCCTCCAAAATACTATGCTTCACTGGTCTACTCGTCCATTCTTGATGTGCTTGATATTGTCTACTCGTCCTGACCGCATTTTTGCCTAGGTAACCCATGTCTTGACATTTGCCTCTAGATTAGAGTAAACCCTTCATGTTCAAAACCTTTAGCAATTGTGATACGGCGCCGTCTTGGGTAAACGTGTCCCATCATTGCACCTCTTCGTTTTCCCCGCAACTCTTTGATATAAACTGAAGAGAAAATACATTTTCACTTTCTATCTTCTTCAACTTCGCTTTCTTCATCATTTCTTCATTGATTCTTAACTCGAAGCTCTTCTCAGACGACATTCACCATTTAATCGTTCATGCTCATTTATCTGATTTCTGGTAAGTCTGAATCTTCTCTTTTTCCCTTCTCATCTTCATTTTCTTCCCATCTTCAGAGTTTAAATCGTATTTCATTCTGAATCTTCTTATCTTTATTTATCTATTTCTATACTTTGCATATAGTTATCCCCCATATTTTGAATTCTAAGAAGCAGTAGAAAACACAATGGTGATGAAATCAAAATACGTACCAGAGAAACCAAAAGAAGATGAGCCTCCCTGCTTTCTTGATTTTGAAGACCCATTAAATTTTAGGTACAGACCAAATATCAATCTTTTGAAAAGATTATACTTCATACCTACAGCCGTTACCATGTCTCATTACCGGCCAGCATTGCTCTACTGCCCCTGGACAAGTAAATTGTAATGGGAGCTTCTGATGTTCTACCGTCTCATTACTTCTCACCTCTTTAGATCGTGATGTTCTTAATCACTACAAACTCGCCTTTGGACAAGTAAATTGTAACTTCTGGCGGATTATGAGAGCTTTTAACCATTTAAACGGTCAGGATGACTATGTAGTGACCCTAGAGCATATCCGTCAGACTTACTACATTAAGGCTAGTGATATAAGGGCTTCAGTTCCTTATAATCATTTTGTGAAGCATCCTGGGAGAGCCTCTATCATAATGAAGTTGCTGGAAATCGATAAACCTTGGGCAGATTACCCTATAATTGTTAGTGATCTTGTTGGAGGTGACGGTGATGGGATTACCAATCCTCTTTTGTTCTGGAAATTCAATACTGGAGGTAAAATTTTACCCTACAATTGATTTTTAGGCAATTCCGTGTTTGTCAAAACTTTAACTTATTTATTTATTAATGCAGCGGTTAACACCGACACTAAGGCTCCAAAACCTCATGTCACCACCCCTATAGAAGAGCTTTTAGGAGCTAAAAACAACTAGCCTGCTTTGGCGGTTTATACACAAGCAAAAAATAATAGAGATGAGCTCATTATCTCCGTTGATCTTCTAGGTAAACACACATTACCCGTTTGCTGCCATTATAAGTGCCCAAAACCTGATTCGGTGAAGGGTAAGAGTACTGCTGACCGTCACCATTCAGCTCCTATAAGTAAGAAAAAAATCTTCCATAACCATTTCTGCTGTAGAAGATAATCTCCCCCAAAAGAAATCGAAAAGTAAAGTCTCAGCTGGTAGCTCTGGTGGGGATCAAGTATACCGTTATGCATTTTCTCTTCCTACCGCTACTCAACTTGAAAGCTGCAAGCAGAGTAGACTTACGAAAAAGGGAGTGAATTTGTCTAGCATTCCAGTTAGGAATTCACCTTCCCTATCTCCTACACCTTCTCCTTCTCCTTCAGACCCAAAAAAGAAAAGAAAGGTTTACCCGACATCATTTTATATAATTCTAAATAGTTGAATGGATCCTCCATTGAAACCACTAATGGGAACAAGTTTAGGGCAATTTTCTTTTCTCTTCTAGTTTTTCCTTTACAACCCTAAATCTAGCCGTGATTAATCTGTTTTATGTGTTATTTTCATTGTATTAGTCATGGTTAAATCTATTTCATTGAAAGAACAAGAGTTTTTTATGGATTCGAGGCATGAAGGTGATGATTTGATGATTTTAAAGAAGGTTTTGATGGAGATTTTGAAGATGAAGAACTTGCAAGACTTGAGAAGGAATTAATGGTGAAATATGGTTGTGGTTCTCTTGAGAAGCTTTATCAAAGGCATGTGGCAGAGATGAGGGAGCAGTATGAGTTGGTTGATCATGGTGATGGAGATGATAGCCTGTTCAATGAGAGCCCTGATATTGGTTTATGGTTTCAAACACCATGTGCTTTGACTGGTCGTGATCAAGAAAACCCTATTATAGGATGTTCAAACTCAAGTAAGAAGGGAGGCAGGTATAGGCAGTAGTGGTGTCTCTTTTGGTGAAAAAGATGGTGGAGGTCTTCAATCGCCATGCAAAGGCAGCCATGATCGAGTTGGTGGTTCATTAGAATCAAATCCAAAAGCAACAAAGGCAACAATGAGGAAAGGCAGTCCAGAACGTAATAATGGTGCTGGTATAGGCAGTAGTGGTGTCTCTCTTGGTCATGAAGATACCATTGCAGCAAGCAACACCAAAGATGGTGGCAGCCATGAACGTGGTGGAAGCTTGCTAGGGTTGAAGAAGGGTTTCCTATTTGGGAGTTCTAGTGCAACTAGGAAACCTTCCAAGTTGGCTGATGCTAGGAGTCCTAAGTTAAGGAAGTCTAATGAGATTGGAAACCCTAACATAGCTATACTTCCTAGTTCAGAAAGTTCTATTTCAATTGGGATTGTTATAGAGAAGGAAACAAACAAAAATGGAAGCTCTAGTCCTATTCAGATTGGAAGTCCTAATGAGGCAATATCTAATGCATCTAGTACTACTTCTAAAGATACAAGTCCTTATTCAGCTCGAAATGGAAGTCTAAAAGGAGGAGAATTGACTTTACAAGTTGTTTGTGAGTCAACTTCTAATACAACTAATGGTAATAATCCAACTTCTAAAGTTAGAAACCAAGTAGGATTTGGAGTGCAAACAATAATCCACCAAGATCAAGCTACAACTTCATCTCTAGAAGGTCAAGGTGCTGCTGTGGATGCCAATGTCACCATGGGAGGTAAGGTATATGGTACAAATTCGAAATCATGGAGTGAAAGAGCTGATGAAGAAGAAGGAACTATCCCTGACCTAGCACATGAACAATTTAGGATCAACACAACTAATGGTGCATATGATATACACTCTCCAACAAAGAAAGATGGCTGCAATGGCACACTATTTGCAATGTTGAGGGTGAACCAAAACTCCCATATCCAATTTGGGTCGCTCTCACCTGAATGAAACAAGAGCACAAGTACATGGGCTGATTGTCTTGGTACAAAATTCAGGAAGCAAGCTCAAGTACATACAACCAACGGTACATGTTGAAACTACGCAGTTCCTACACTTGCACAAGAAGAATGAAAAACTGGTTGTGGGAAGCTTCATTGGGAAGAGACCGGGATATGGCTATGTGAAAGAAACAGTTCAAAAAGCATGGAAGGTCCAACAGATCATCATGAAGGCTTATGGTGAGCATTCTTTTACTTTTGAATTCTCTAATGATGATGATAGGAAAAGGGTTCTAGACATGGGGTCATTCCATATTGCTAGCAGATTGTTCCTAGTACAACCTTGGAAACTATTCCATGAAGCAGACTTACAGGAGTTGAAAACCATACCCATCTGGGTTATTTTTATGAGGCTTCCATTAGAAATGTGGGATGATAAAGGATTCAGCCAAATTGCTAGTGTTGTAGGGAACCCTTTATACCCAGACAGGCTCACTGAGACGATGGAGAGGACTTCTTTTGCTCTAGTGTGTGTAGAGATTAGCTATGATTGCACATACCCTAAGGAAGTGACAGTTGTTCTAGACCAAAAGAAAGCAATCAAAGTACAGGTTGAATACAATTGGAAACCAGCAAGGTGTTCTAAATGCAAGATCTTTGGTCATACAGTTAGCACATGTCCCAAGACTCAACAGGAAAAACAACAAAGAAGGGCAGTAGTATGGTTGCAAAAACAAGAACCTAAGGGGGATTCTATAAACATCATTGAGAAGAATGGTGCTCAGGTTACTAACAGGCAGCAAGCTACTCAAGAGATATGCACTGACAGAAATATGGAGGAAACTCAAGGGTACAATAGAAAAGGAAAGGCTATAGTTAGCAGTGAAGGAGCTCACAAAGCTACCACACATCATGAAGATAAGAATGAGGGTTGGGAGGTCCCCAAGAGGAAGCATACTTTCCGAGCAAGGGGGGACAGTTTGGGTTCACCTAAGGGTGTCCAGGTTGAAGGGAAGGAGGATCCCATTGTGGATAGTTTGGATAGACAAGAGGTGAGGAATCTGAATAACAACCAGGCTATAGATGGGAGAACATGCCCAGAAAGATATAAAGAAAGCTTGAATAGGGTGGAAATAGGCCAAGGCCTAGGACCACCAGGTTAGCTCTCTGATGTCAGATTGATCTCATGGGACCTATGGTGTGTGTAGGTTTTTTCTGCTTTAGCTTCTTAGCTTATAATAGTAGGTATCTCTCTATGTGTTTAATTCATATGTATATGAGTGAAAGAGAGAGTGAGGGACATTAATTGTACCTTTTTAGTTTTTAGTAACATAGGGGTAGGGGCCCCCGTTAACAACTCCGCTTACCTTTCATATAAAAAAAAAACATTTCTTGATGACTTTTGCAGACACTCACGGTTAATCTCATTTGGTTTAAACCTCTCTTGAATAGAATATCTACATCGCCTCCACAGTCAATCAACACCTTGTTAACTTTCCAATTTCCAATTAGAATTGAAACCACCAAAAGATCGTTGTAAGGCACCATGATTCCTTTTAAGTCCCCTTTAATAAACCCAATGGGTTCATTCTGGTGAACAACGAACCCATTTCGGATAACGGGTACTGTTATTTCTGCCTCCTGCATTCCGTTATCCTCCCTAATCTGCCAAACTCGTCTCACCTTCTTTTTAAACTGGTTTGCAGATTCCCTTTCATCTAATATCATAATGATTGTGCCATGCACTCGTGGAGCACGAACTGGACGGTTTTTTTTGCTGCCTTGACTTCAAATTCTTTCAAACTTCCGTTATTCAACAATTTACCAATGAATTCTTGGAATTCATAGCAGTCATTGGTTGCATGGTTATACGTCTGATGGTAGTCACAATAGGGCTTGCTTCTAATTGTTGTGCAACGAGTAGTTGGACCCACAAAGATTTTTTTATCTTTTATCCGCCTGTAGATTTGCTCCAAAGTCATGGTTTGTGGTGGAAGAGGTGGCGGTGGCCTCCTTGGGGAATTCTTTCTTTGCGGACTTCTTCTTCCGCCATGTTTTTGCCTGCTATCATAACCTCTTCCTCCGTCACGGCTTCGCCTAACTCCATGGCTCTTGGGTAAACTATCTCTTTTTTCCGCTTCTATTGGCTGCTTCCCTTTCTCCTTGACTATATTGACAGCAACATTCTTTAACGGTTGTCTGGCCGCTATATCTTCCAACTTTATGTACTTTTCCAGTTTCAAGTACAGTTCATCCAGTGACCCCATATTCCGTGATACTATAGCGTTGTGAGCTGGAGAATTTGCACTGATTCCCTTTTGAAATGCTACCACTGTCGTTTTCTCGTCTACACCGTTATCTGTTCTGAGTACTTCCGTCTTGAATCTTGTAACTAATTGTCTCCGAGATTCCTCTTTCTTTTGGTGAAGTCCAAATAGAGAAGCAATATCCGCCGTCTCCCTCTTTTGATGAACATAATGGGTTACGAAAGGCCTTGCTTAACTGACTAAAATTTGAAATGCTTTTAAGAGCCAAACTTAGGTACCAGTCTGTTGCATTGTCTGTTAGACTTCCTGGAAATATCTACACCACATTCCGTCATACTCTTCTCCCTCCCAGGTTGCCATTCTTTGCTTGAAGTGGTTCACATGTTGAACTGGATCTGATGTTTCGTTATACTCATGAAATTTTGGTGGATGAAACTTGCTTGGGAACGGCACGCTGTAGTATTCAGCAGATAACGGTTTCTTCTCCAGCCTTTCGAGATCTCGTCTTACTATCTTATTCTTGCCTTTTAGCTGAGCGTCGAATTCATCACATAGACTTGTCACCATTTTCATTAATCTACCATATGGGGTAGTGGGAGGTAACCCTAGCAGCTCCCTTTCTACATCATCCAGCTCTAGATGAGATTTCGATGCCTCAACCCTTCTGTTATGATGTATGGATTCTGATTTCTGAGGTGGTGGTGGGTGGATCTGCTCTTCCTCCTCCTCCAACGGTGGTGGTGGAGGTGGTGCATTCTGATTGTGCTGGTTTCGCATCGCTTCAAACTCTTCCCTCAGCCTGGAGTTTTCTTCCCTAAGCTGTCTTGCTTCTTCTCTCAGTCCTTCCATCATGGCCTGAACTTCATTTGTCCCTTCTACTCTCACTGTTGCTCTAGTTTCCACCATACTTATCAACTGATTGTTAGCCAGAAAGAACCTAGATCTGATCAGAAACTGTTTTACTCAAACCTTAGATCTGAAAAAAAAAAATTCCTTTTCAGATCTGAAAAAATCAGTTCTAGATTGAATCTGGCCCTCCTTCTAGCGCCAATGTAAGACTGTATTTGTCTTCTTCCTTGACCTTCAATCCTTAGTTCCTTCTTCTACCTGCAAAGGACCACCGGAGTTTTCCGGTGGGAAGACTCTCCGACGATCAAGTTAGTTTGGTAGAGAAGACGATAAGTAAGCTAAATAATACTGAAAATCATACATAGATTAGGGTTACTTGACCCTTCATATAGCATTCCGACACCGCTTAGTATGAACCGTAAGATGATCTTTACAGATCTACGGTTATCCAGCTAGCTACGTGGCTTTACCTGCATCATTCTTTTAAAACAGAATAGCTTCTAGACTACTTTGTATTCCAATGCTCTTGTAGTACAAATGTTATTTATACTCTGTCATCTTATATTACTCCATCTGGAATGGAGCAATATAGTGCTGTTGGATCTTTTGACAACTGTATTCTCAATATCTGATTCGTGACCTTCTAGAAGCACATTTGTGGTTTGCTATCCGGTAATCCTAGTCCTTACCTTGTAATGCTGGCTTCAGACTAGATGAGTGCCAGACGGCGGAGGACGTAATGTGGTACTTACAGGGACCTAATATCGTCTGGGCATAAAACAACTTGTACATTCGAGCATATATATGGTCCTACATGCATCATGTAAGTTCCATATCATAGTTCTTTATTTGCCCAATTTTATATGAAAAGACCAAAATGCTATTGAGAGTCGTTGCCATGAGGCCTATGTCAAGACTATTTGGCAATCAGGGACTCCCAGTACAGAGTTTCAGAAAAACTTAGCATTGGATCATGGGGGTATTCTGAATTTCATAGTGATATTCGAGACTGTCCTATAGAGGGACCAAATACCAATAGTGAATGATGAACAATAATCGCCCTCACTGATTTTCAAAAATTAATGAGATTTCCCCCTACAACAACCACAACCACCACCACCACACAAGAAAACAAGATTTTAGTTAGGGTCTAAAGTTCTGATCACACTTATTCAACCCCTTCTCACCTCCATTTTCACTAATGTATGAAAATCCTGTACAATAGACCAGTCTAAAACGCGGCACTTGCTCCAGCAGGACTTACATAATTACATTTCTCATTAAATGGTTATGGTTATGCATGCTTCCTACAGGTATAATAATGGAACAGCCTCCAAGATGTTATGCATTAAGAATAAAGCACTCAATAATCAAAGTGATGCCCTCTTGCCTGGGTAGGCTTGCTTAAATTATTTTCTTCACAACAATGGGAAATTTGACAAACAGAAATTGGACCTATAATTTCTTGAATATAGAATGACATGGCTGATTCCATAGCCAAAATATCACCTTTGCTGCTGATGCGAATAGAAAAAATGGGACAAAACATGGTGCACTCACCCCAAGTTACTCACAATTAGTTAACTGTTTGGAAAGGCATAGTAAAAATGTACACCGCGCATCCCTGTCAATCAAAGCATACATAAAATAACAACTTCAAATGCTTATCAGATTGCTTGATATTTTCTCATATACTTTCTCAAGAGTGTAAGACATTCAAATAGCTTTAAAAAAATTTGCAAAAGAGCATAGTTGACCGAATTTTATAAGCAACACAAGAACTTATTCTGGCTACCATATTCAAATCAACAAAAGGGTACAGAGTTTATAAAAAACTTTGTAAAGTAGGTGAAATGTTGACCAATATTACTATAAAGCAACCCCAGTATGCTGTAAATGAAATGTAACACATGAGATCTCATCTTACAAAAACACAATTCGAAATCCGAACAGTTCCAAGGTCGTTTCGCCTGTCACCTCAGTCCTCTTCGCCCTGCAAAATATAAAGCAGAACATTTAATGCCAAGAAAGAACCATAGACTATTCAAATGGCAATTTACGTGCATGTGCTTCGTAGGACTTTCTACAAGTAAAAGATATCTGATGTCATCATTCAATTTTATTTTTTTTTACCAAAACCACCTTCAAAATTTTCTCAGTAGAACGAAGAGCAAATGATGAAAAACCCCAATTTTATTGTCAAGGATAAAAGACATCAAGAGGTTAATTTATAAGAAAAGCCCAATTTACCTTTACACAAATATATGATAATGGTGAAATCGTTGTACTTACAACCCTGCTATCTCTTTGAAGTAAATTTTCTCTTTGAGATGGTTGCTCTGTCCTTAAATTTTATTTTTTTTTCTAACAATCAGAGCTCAGAGATATGTAAAAGAGTTTGGACAATTTACACTAGGAAATTGGTTTGTTCTTTACAGATCAGGAATTCCATATGGAGGTTAATTTCTTAATCAGATAATATATAGAGAAGAGAGAAGAGAATATTCTCTTTAACATCACATCTCTGAAGAGATGACAGAGTTACTGCAAAACCATATGGGAAGAGAATAACTAAGGGAGAAGAAGGGCTGGAGGCAATTTCCTTTTTCTGATTGTGTGTTTCACCATGAGATTGTAAGTAAATGTGATGGTCTTTGGGCTGCACAGAACTTACACACGAGCTATTTATAGGTGGGAGTATTGCTCCCAATCACAAATTTTTGGACGGTTACCAACAGATAGATGCATTTGCACTAGATTGCACCGAACCAAGCAGAGCCTAGAGTAGTAGGGCATCTTATGGTTGACCCTTTAATTTTAAAATTTTAATCAACCTAGGACTCAGGGAGAGAACCAAGAACTTCATGAAGGATAGTCAGAAATCATAATATTGCCGTTTGAAAAACATGTAAGAGGGGCAGATTGCATGCCCACCCTATTAAGTTTTCTTGTTAAAAGAAAGGTATAAAACAAATTATTCCATCCATTACTTGGTTTTTTACTGTTGGCAGAAATCCAGGATGTTAAATGTTATTCTAGGTGGACTATTCAAAAGGGATGGTGCATTCATCATAGGGATCAGGACTGCCTATCAAAATAAGTGATTCAAATAGAAATAGCCAACAGAAGTTAGATGTTAAATAGTGCAAACCTTAAACATTACACATTGACTTTAACAAAATGAATACAGAAGAAGGAGAAAGCAACAGTGATATCTAAACTTCAGTTAGAAATAATAGCTACAGAGAAGCTCTCCGACAATCTGTCATAAGAGAATAGTATGGTGTAGATAGAGCTGGTTGGTATACAAAGAGGCAGTTCAATATCTACGACTGCACATTGATATCTTACTAGTAAATTGTAATCGATGAGTCCAAACAGTTTTTTGTGTGAAAATCTGTCACATAGACAATTTGCAAATTTGTTTTATTGGTTCACAAAAGAAAA
>JABWDY010018677.1:19700-31650 GCA_013358455.1 Thalictrum thalictroides | reverse complement strand
AGAAAGTCAAAATCAAAGTCAAAGTTTGACCATCTTCAAGTCAGCCGACTGACTTGTAATTTTAAATTCTTCATTTCTTCTTCAGTCGACTGATATGGAAATCAACTGCCTGCTTGACCTGTCTGCTTGACTGTTGGTCAGTCGACTGACTTGAAATTCTCAAATCTCCATTTGTTCTTCAGTCGATTCATATAGAAATCAGCTACCTGCTTGACCTGCCTGCTTGACTCGGTTTTTACCCGGTTTTGCTCGGTCGTTGCCGATGGCGTCCATTCTTGATGTCTTCAGCTCCGAAGCCTTCCGGACACTTGTACAACAAGACCTAGACCTAATACAAGGACTCATAATATTACATTACATGTGAAAAGTCTGTTTTGCCCTTGTTTGTCACAATTTACAAGATATAACATTTACAGTTCCATGAAGATTTTGCAGAAAAGAAGAGGGTGGAATATGTAGTGAAGATTCTTACTACTCCAAATTGCAGTTGGGATCTAGAATTACAAAAAGAACGTCATAGTAAACCATAATAACATAAATTGTTCATCTGTTGTATTTTAGAAATGATTTCTGTTTGGATATATACATATATTTTCAATGATTAAAAATTGATTACTTTATCTTATCAGTAAATTGTTAGAAACATAAAGCATTGGAAGATGATAACATGATGTTATCACATCTAAAAACCCTAAATGAAGAACACTAGATGGAAAAGTTCATAAGTCCCCTCAAATTGCAAATCTTTTATAAAACCCCTAAATAGTGAACCCTAAATGGAAAAGGTCAAATATCCACCCTAAATACTCTTATTTCTATGTGATAACATTGTGTTATCACATATAAAAAACCTACATGGTGAACCCTAGATGGAAAAAGTTATAAGTCCCCCAAAAATGTATTAGACCTAAACTGATAACTCAATGTTATCACATCTAAAAACCCTACATGGTGAACCCTAAATGTTATCACATCTAAACATGGTGAACCCTTAGATGGAAAAGGTCATAAGTCCCCTAAAAATGCATTAGACCTAAACTGATAACTCAATGTTATCACATCTAAAAACCCTACATGGTGAACCCTAGATGGAAAAGGTCATAAGTCCCCCAAAAATGCATTAGACCTAAACTGATAACTCAATGTTATCACTTTTAAAAAACCTAAGTAGTGAATCCTATATGGAAAAGGACTTTAATTTCCCAATAATGGAAAAGGTCATATGAACCCTCAAACTGTAAATCTTTTGAAAACCCTAAATAATTAACCCTAGATGGAAAAATTTATCCCTCCACAAAATGCATTAGACCTAAACTGATAACTCAATGTTATCACATCTAAAAACCCTACATGGTGGACCCTAGATGGAAAAGGTCATAAGTCCCTCCATAAAATGGATTAGTTCTAAGTGATAACTCAATGTTATCACATTTATACATGGTGAACCCTAGATGGAAAAGGTCATAAGTCCCCCCAAAAATGATTATATTCTTTTGTTATTGAAAATGAATGTGATAACATCCTGTTATCACTAACATCTAAGTAATAACAACAAATAATCATTAATTCTTAACTGATAACATTATGTTATCACTCCACAGGAAATAACAATAACAAAAAGAAATCTTTCCAAAACATAATTGCAATCATGTATCCATACAAAAACAAAATATAATTTGTATTCACTAAAAAAAAGTTTATTAGAAAAAATAGAAGAAACAAGTTTTAATTTGAAGGATGAGGGCATGTCCTACGGTTATGATGACCCAATGTATTACAATTGTTACAGAGTATAAACCTTGTAGTTCTCTCTCCAATACTTGGAGTCCTGTTTACCCTAGGCCTTTCAGGTGCAACTGATGCTTCAGGTGGTTCCAAGTCATTTTCTTCATCAATGAATTGAGGTAAATCTTCATTGGGAATTGTTTGAATGGCATAACTGTATTATTGCTGGAACTGATTTATAACTTGAGTCAATGTAAAGATATATTGGGTCATCTTTTGAGAGTATAGCAGCAACAGCATGAGGACATGGAAAATTTGCAACTTTCCACTTATTGCATGAGCACTTCGAAGTTTGCAAGCATACTCTACAACGCTTGCCATCATCATCAACCTCAAACAAAAATTCATTTGCCCTAGCAACCCTCATTGTCCTCGATTTCTCAACTTGTTTTGTAACTTCTTTTCTATCGCTGGGCATATGACACTTTTTCATTTCTTAGAGTCTGAAAGTCTACAAGACATTCGATCCATTAAACGCATCCTAATGCGATCAAGCATTGCAGTGATAGGTAATTTTTCTCCTCTTTAATCCAGTTGTTAAAACTCTAAGATATGTTAGAACACATATTTCCATTTCTACTTCCTTCAAAATAGGGCTTTATTTAAAAACTCATTAACAATGTTCCCACCTATTTCTCTCAACTGAGCAAGTTTACGCTGAAATTCTATTGAGTATACGCATAAACACACTCTTTAAAACGATACAAAATATCAGCTCTATTTATATGCCTACCCAAAGCTGCAGTGAGGTTATTCTTCAGATGATAAAGGCAATATCCATGCTTAGAGTTAAGGAAAACCTGAGGTATATTGTTAACCAGGCCATAATGGCGATCAGATAGAAAAGTAATCTCTCGTTCTTCTCCAATAGCTGTTTTCAAATGCACGAGAAACCATGCCCAATTGTCATCATTCTCCTTATCCACAACAACATAAGCAACAAGAAACATACCTAAGAAATAAAAGCATAATAGCCTAGTTAATAATATATACAATTGATTTGAACAAAAAAACAGCACTGATGACATTATGTAATCACTATGTTATCACCATGTTATCACCATCAATTATGTAATCACTATGTTATCACCATCAATTTACTAATAACACATGTTATCACTATGTTATCACCAATAATTTAATGTTGCCACATGAATGGTATCACCTATAATTTACTGATGATACATGTTATCACCAAGTTATCAAATGTTGAATGTGAGACATAACATACACAATAAGATAATATCAAATGACTAAAAATAAAAATTACCTTTATTAACATCTTTTGTAGTAGCAGCAAACATGGTGTTATTGTACTTTGTCTTAAAAAATGTACCATCCAAAGAGAGCATAGGGTGACATAATTTAAATCCATTTAAACAAGCTGCAAGAGCTATAAAAATTCTGTTGAATACATTTGTTTCCTCATCAACCTCTAAAATAACGGAACTTCCATGGTTAGTCACTTTCTAAATATCAACATACCAACGTAGTCGGTAGTAAGACAAATCATCATCACCATGAATCTCCTTGATAGCCAAATCTTTGGCTGTGTAAGCAATATGATAACTGAGATCTAACCCATAATCACTTTTAAATTTTTTCCATAATATCTCTTGGCGTAGTTGAAGGCTTCACAGGAACACTTTTAAGAACCAGATTTTTAACAACCTTACTAGGGATCTTAAGATGCTTGCAATTTTTGTAAGACGGAACACAACAGTGAACACCAATCATCTTTTTGATAAAAAAGATACACCCCTTCAACGTTGCATGGATCATCCAACAACAGCCTTTGGAGCATACAACTGACACTTTTCTATTATGATTTTTAAGGAATTTATATTTGAATCCTGTTTGTATAGAGTAAAGAATCGACAGTTGCCTAAACTCGTCAACCCCACTTTCAATCACTTGATTAACACATTTGAAAATATTTGCCCAAGAAGACGATTTCAACTCTTGATGAACAGAAAAAGGTGACGAAACTACTAAATCTTCACATACTTCACCACCAAAATTGTCAACCACACCAGCTGAACACTCCCCACCATAACTAACATCACTTCTAATATCTTTCAATAAAAGCTGAAGATCAATGGTAAGAATATCATTTGAACAGCAAAACCATGACATACACATTACATCATAATCTGTGTCTAAAATCTTTGTACTTCCTTCCATTATGCAAGTCAAACTAAATGATCTATGATTCAAGGAGACAAAATGCTTACAAATACACTTCTTCAAGTTATATAATGTAGAACCACTGGTCAAACAACACGATATTGTATCACCTTGGTGCAAAACAACAGCTAGAACAGAACTTTGAGCCATCACTACAAAACAAAAATTCACAAAAGCATAAAATTAGTAAATTAGTAATTCAAAAGAACTCTAATAACACATGTTATCACCATGATAATAACATCCAGATTGATTTGAACATAAAAACATCACAGATCACAAATGTTATCACCATGTTATCACATATTTCACAAAAGCACAAAATTAGTAAATTAGTAATTCAAAAGAACTCTAATAACACATGTTCTCACCATGATAATATCATCCAGATTGATTTGAACATAAAAACAACACTGATCACAGATGTTATCACTTATAATTTACTTAGGCACAACATCCAGATTCATTTTTATCCAAAATCAACACTGATAACACATGTTATCACCTAAATTTACTTAAGCACAATTATAAAAGGTGATAACATACAACACAAATCATTGTAATATCATTATGATATCATTTTAAGCCAAAAACAATACAGATAAAAAAAGTTATCAACATGTTATCACTTTTAATTTACTTAGACACAACATCCAGATTTATTTTAATCCAAAAACAACACTGATCACAAATGTTATCACAATGTTATCATCTATAATTTACTTATGCACAACATCCAAATTTATTTTAAGCCAAAATCATCTTAGATCACCCAATGTTATCACCATGTTATCATCTAATTTACTTATGCACAACATCCAGATTTATTTTAAGCCAAAAACAATACAGATCATCAATGTTTTCACCGTGTTATCATCTAATTTAGTTATGCACAACATCCAAATTTATTTTAAGCCAAAAATAGGACTGATAACAAATGTTATCACCATGTTATCACCTATAATTCACAACATCCAGATTCATTCTAAGCCAAAACATCATGGAACACAAATTCTATCACCAAATTTTCTTATACACAACTATAAAAGGTAATACATACATGGCAAATCATTTTTGATAACAATCTACTTCCAAACAAACAACAAGTGATAACATTATTTATATATAATATCTTCTAAATCATCAAAAAGTCTGATTCTGTTTGTTCAATAACAGAAAATCGAGTAACAATTACTTAAAAGAAAATTTTACCTATGTTTCTGTCATGTTAGATCTTTAATCCAGAAAAGATATTAACTCAATCTTCTTCGATTAATTACGATCTTCTTCAATTAATACAGATCTTCTAACAAAATCTTCAAAATTTGTTCTAAAATTATGTAACTGAGAAACAGAGTTTCGCTTTGGTTTTGTTCTTAATTGTTAATTTGATCAAGAATGAGAAAGAAAGATAGAATAAGGAAAACGAAACAGAGATTGTTTTGATTTCGCTTATGAAAGAAAGAACAAAGAAAAAAAATACAGAGTTAGGTTTTGGTTTCTCTTCTGATTCGGATTTTGTTCTAGAATGATTTTGAGATCTAGAGATCAGAAAGAAGAAGGAAACATAAACCGAGTTTGAGATCTAGAGATCAAAGAGAAGAAGGAAACATAAACCGAGTTTGAATTGATTTCGGATTCTGTTTTAGAAATTTAAAAGTTGTTTATATATATACACACAGGGGCAAAATTGGTATTATAAAAATTATTAGAATTTGGGTTTGGTTTACAAACATGGATGTCCTTGGGCTTAACAGATCTGTTTGCCCTTCTTTACCGATCTAAAACAGATCTGTTTTTTGTCCTTACGAATAAGTTTATAACGGGTTTGTCCTTTTCCATAACCCAACTTGAAATATGGCCTCTGGGAGCGATTTTCAGATTTTAATATAGATTTATTTTTTAATCAAAATCCTTTAAATTGGATTTTCGGTGTTGTCAGTTTTCGGGTAAAACTGCCCCCACTTCCATCCATACCTTCAAGCCAACTGATTGTACCAAACACTAGATATTAATCTCTTTAAACTGGAGAGGAATTTGTTATCTTTTCCAACAATAAAATTGGGATACTAATCTCAATTAGCTCTTAGCATCTCTATTAACTGGCAGCAAGATTACCAAGCCAGGAGGTGTCTAAGGCATGAAAGAAGTCCTGCTGCCTGCCCACCAAAGGTAAGGTTTCTCAAAGTTAAAATTTCACCAACTTGTTTTCGTGAAGGAACCTCAACACGAGTCCCTTCCAAATTCCATCAAGCTTCAGGCTAACTGCACTTTTTACCACTGATTTCCTCAAAGCTATCTTACATCTGGCCACCAACTGCCCCAGCCCTTATCATGTAAAGCTGGAATGGCCATTATCTTTTTCATTTGCATGGACAGCTTCAACTCCCTCCTGCGCTGGTTTGATAAATTTGAATCTGCATAATGTTCCAACTGGAACGGGTGTGTAAAAAAACCAAAACAAACAAACACAACAACCAAGTAATACAAGTAATAAAAGACCAGAAATGGGTTATGTCATGAGCTAGATTGACTGAACACTCCACATGGATCTCAAACCATTGATATATCACAGAAGCTCATTGTTATATCACCGAAGCTCATTGCTATAGACTTATAGCTACAAACAATGCAACCCAATCCGGTCATGTGAACTTACAACGCCACAGTTCATTCTACTGTATATGCCCTTCAAAGGTTCATAGAAGACAAGGTGTAAATGTGGAAAATAAGCCAAAGTTAATTCATTCGGTGAGTAACTGGTGATATCATTTAAACTGATGTAGAACATTAGAAGTTTGTTGAGAAGTCCTTTTCTTCTCTTTCTGAACCACATAATCCTAAAACCAAAACTAATAGTGCTACTTCTAGAGCAAATTCATCACCATAAGTAAATAGTTCATCAAGCTGCGTGCAGCAATTAGCAGAATTAACTGACTGTCAAATACGAGATGCAGGTTCAGCTTCACATAAAGAAGGGTTGGTCATAATCATCAAAGTCAAACTGATGTCGCCGGTCTAGCTCAACCTGCACACATATTTTGTTTTAGTGGAAACTCAATAAAATATAATTGCCAAAAAAGCATTCAATTCTTGCTTCATATAATTGCTAAAGAAAGAATATATTGACTACTGATATGATTAACTATACACACCTTTGCCAGATAAGCAGTATCACAGGAGATGAACTCATCAACATCATTCAGTTTCTTGGACAAAGCCATTATCCTGTAATTAACATCAGAACCAATAAATGGTGTTACAGTTCTTCCACACTAAACTTACCACTCAACAGTCATATTTTATGTACCCAATTTGTAGGTCCCAGATTTTAAACAACAGTAGCGAAGTACATCAATTTGTTGATAGAAATATATTTTTAAAATACTTTTTTGCACAGCATGTGATGAAATTCCTTGTCTAACAACTAAGATTACCTCTGAATAGACGAGTCTATATGCTCTATTATATTGCAGCTCTTATATTGCTCAGGGTCTTCATGAAAGTTAACCATGCCATCTTTCTGGTTGATTGAAGCAAATATTTCACCATCTTGAATCTAAAATGATTATGCAGATTAGACAGAAATTGATAAGATGGTGTGCATGAATCCAAATATGTATAAAAAGATGGTGTGCATGAATCCAGATACCATCCAATTGATAAGATGGTGTTAACCATGCCTTATCTCCTATCAATTGGATGGTATTTGGATTCATGCACACCAGATTAGACAGAAATATTTCAACATCTTGAATCTAAAGCACCTAAAGGTATAAAAAAATAAAAATAAATAAAAAAATGAGTGGAGCAAAGAACAACCATCTGAAGCACATGCATCTCTGCTTCTCTTGGAGTAGTCGAAACTCTGTTGGCAATGTCTTGGAGTGAAAGGGTCAAGTATGTCTGAGTCAGTCTCTGGATGTTTCTTTTATATAGAGAAGAAATGACCTGTCTCACCAATCCAAGATTGTTCTCCTAAAAAAACAAGGCTCCAATGAGAAGATTTTCAGATGTGAATCTCGATAAACAAGGAAATAGCTTTTTTCTTATGTATACTCGAGGAAAATTTAGAGCGAGAAAGCTTACACTTTCAAACTTCTGCCTGTTAGTCTCAACAAAGCTTTCTAATTCAAAAATTTCCCCAGTGCTATAAACTTCTGCCAAGTCAAGGTAATGCTGCACAAGAAGATAAATTATAAGTGTAGGGTAGAAGATCAATACAACACACCTATTTGTTCTGGATTAATGTAACAAGAAACAACGAATCAAAAGCATGTTTATATATGAGGGCAGTACACATAGAGTAGACAATCTTATTTTCTTGACGCAGACATTGTGGTACCACCATGAATAAAGCCACAAGAGAACATGCCCATAATCTACTCTAGACATTCAACTGAAAGCACTTGGTTTAGTGACAAAGAGCTGAGGGTGAAAATCAGTTGGGAACAGCAGAGTGAAATAATTGATTGTTTAACTGTCCACATATGATATCTCTAATCAGTAAGAGAGTTGAATGTGAGGTCTTCCTATTAGATACTGCATCACCATTGAGTTCCCTGTTTAAGTAAAATCATACAACCTTACCATCGCCACATTATCAAGTTTTTGTGAATTGGATGGCGACAGATGAACCTGGCCGGGAGAGTAGTAGCTTGTATAACAGTAGAATATTACTCCCTCCGTCCCAAATTAAGAGTCCAGTATTCCATTTTGGGATGTCCCAAATTGTTGTCCATTTTTTTTTTGGGCAAGTATTTATTAGGCTTTCAACCATTAGTTCCTAAATTACCCTTCTCTTGAAAGTTGAAAACATTCAAAATACTTTATTTATCAACCAAAATAAAGTCTTACACAACTTTTTAGGCCTAATAAATAAGGGTAGAAATGGAAAGTTAGTTCATTTTAGGCCTAATAAATGATGTCCCCTTAAATAGTTGAGTTCCCAAAGTGGGACTCTTAATTTGGGACAGAGGGAGTAGTATATTACCGAGAAAGGTTGTGGTCGTCTGAAAGAGAGGTTATAAAACTAGCAAGCAGAGAGGTACAATAAAACATTATTTAAGCACCAAAGTTCCAATGCGACAAAATGGATCTGATAAAAACATTTTTTTTAATAATAAAAAGGGTGTACTTATAGTAAAAGCCTAACAACATTTATATCAGATCCTAAGAAGTTAAAAAAGATAATTAACTACCATGGTCCCGGTCCCAATAAGAAAACTAAAGTTGTGCCATTTTTACAATCCCCACCTCTAATCAAGCTCTGAAATATAGGTCAGAGACTAATGTTTAGTCGTGATTCGTGAACATCACATAGTCTCTGGGTAAATGTGTTGACTCCAACAAACTTTAGATTCACTTGAAATGTAATTGGAAATGGAAAAACATGCCTAAATAACATCATTGCCATCCAAATGAGTGAATAAAATCTAGATCAACAACATATTTGGAAGTGAAAAAAAACTTCCTTTCACTCCAAGACGCTAACATTCCTAAAAAGAATCTAATGATTGGGACACCTAGATTGCAGCTCTCAACGATAATATTCTTCTTACCCCACGAACTTAGACAACCTCTACAGTTCCTTGTTCAACCTAATTTTGGGACCAGTGCTAGATTTCCCTTACCAACAGATTTCTAGGACCTAGACTTCCAAAGCACAGCTTTGGCCTCACAAAGTATCTTCTAATACTCTTGTCAGTGGTGTGCATGAATCCAAATACATGTATAGACATTGGATGTGACTTCCAAGTACAGGAGAATCCATGCAACACAGGTACCTAGTGCAGATATCTTTACCTCTTTACTCAAAGTCATAAAGATACTAGATCCCTACTGCTCTTTTTACCACAAGAAGTTTTATTTAACCAAAAACAAAACAAAATAGCATAACATGACAGATGATTAAAGGATATGTAGCTATAAAAAATAATATAACCAAACCAAAAACAAAAAATGAAAAAGTCTCTAAATGCTCATGTAGAAGGAATCAGTAGACTTGCTTTGAGAATTACCTGGCATAAGCTTTTAACCCTCCTTATAGTTATTGAATTCTCATGCTTTGGTAAACACTTCAAGAGCTGTAGCAGAAACACTTTTTGTTCAATAAGACTAATAAAGGATATATAGTTATACAAAGGTGAAACAACTACACCAGGAACAAACTAGTTGTTTGAAAGAGTACTCAAGTAAATCTTATAAACAACTATAATGGTGAGGAGAATCAAATATTGAGAAACATCACCAACAACCAAACTTCATCGACTATAAATTGCTACGTGAAAGGCTGTATTAATAAAGAGCAAACTAATCATCATTAATTAGATTCCACAGTTATGAGAGTCATAACTTAAAAAGTTGTGAGTCCGCAAAGTTTTGATGACTTAGCAATCTGTCGGGGACAAAACAAATCCAATTCCAAGTATGTGTCCACGGACTGGCTCATGGCTATATCTTTGATTTCCTATTTCCTCCTACTCGAATTAGACATGAGTTTTTCGTTCAAATTTTGGTAATCAGTAGGAAAGATATCATGAAGTTTATTTATTTATTTCTGGGTACAATGAAATTCATAGGTATAGGAAGAAGCCCATCAAATAGAGATTTTTTCTTTAGACCATATTTGTATCCCATTCTTGCTAAAGATTTTATATAATCACCTATTGCAGAACCCTAATGCCCCACCTATTATGAGTCTGCAAAATTTCATCTTATTGCAGAACTCAAACAGTCAATTACCTTATTGGGTAATCGTACCAGGTTATCAAACACAGAATTACATTAACGGGGAATCATACATTAATCGTGTTAGACATGGGTGTCTTGAAGAAAATCAAGCAATCATACACACAAACAGGTAATCTTACTTTAATCATGTCAGCGTGTCAAAGACACAGATGATACCTAGTATATATTATAATTCCATCATAGATGCATTGCTGTTACTTAACATTCATCAGATCCAAATATGAAGTTACCCACAAATGACTTTTTCACCAAATTATAATCTATGAAAGACTTGCTTTGTTTGTCAACCACAAAGTTCTATATCGGTGAGCATAATGAAATAACCACAAAAGAAAGCTTGATAACATTATCTATCGAGAAATCCCATTATTTAAAATCCATTTACAAACCTGTCCATTGAGAATGAGTGAAACCAGAATGTATTTTTTGCGTGCTTCAATACTTATAGCACTCATTGTTGATGATGGTGCTGTTATTACCTGCAACAAATAAAGATAACATTATAATATAAGTCATATATTCATATAAAGACGAATCAATATATTACACAATTTGATTCAGAGTCTTTACACACGTTGGATAGAAGCTCAATGGCTTTCCCATAACACTTTTGTCCTATGCATATCATTCCTCTGTCAATAATACCAAATGAGAAATAACATTAGTAGTACGAGGAAGAGCTGCAAGTTCTCAGAAGAATTCTTAAATACCAATCAATAACATTATAACAACGAAAATAGAAGCACACATAATTAAGAAAAATGATATTGTATAAGGTGCTCATAACTAATAAAAAACTAATGGCTGTAAATTTCCTTTTAGAGTTGAGCATGTCCACAGCACCTTACGTTCCTTTTAGATGATTAGACACAACCCTCTTGGAGTCTGAAACTCATGCAGTACAATGCTTTCAAAAATTTGTTCATTGCATCAATGATCTACTATTGGTCTGTATCGCAACAAACTGCATATGCTGCAGAAATATACTATGATACTATCTATGGGCCCATAACCATTGCCTCCATTAGAAATGACCCATCTGTGTTCAGCTTGAAATACTCAGTTACCAAACACAGTTTAGGGGATCCATAACTAAAAAAGGTACTTGCCAATGTAAAGGAGGCAACCGAAAACAATCTTATAGTGGTTGTAATTTTAACTTGGTCCAGTTGACTTCAACAACTAAATCTATTTAACTTGATCTTAATGTAATACCAGAGAGAAA
>JABWDY010018677.1:0-15603 GCA_013358455.1 Thalictrum thalictroides | reverse complement strand
AAAAAAAAGAACTATCACCTTCACTTTAAGTCTTTATAAAATTAAATTCTGAATCAACCAAAACCCATAAATAACTAAATATCTAAACGCAAATAGACATACCCACTAAGCATTAAATCCAACAAACAATGAATCTTTTGTCGCAATCTACCCAATTAATTCCAACAAAACTCTTTCGGTCAAACGCATTGTTAAACCCCATAGCTCCAAACAACCAAAATACTTCTTCATGAAATATTACTCATAATAAACCACCCAAACTCAAATACGCTTCATATCAAATTACTAACTAAAACAAAACCAAAAAACACAAAAAAATAAAAATAAAAAAAATGAACGCTTACAAGATATAGAGATATCCAAGAGAGTGTTGAGAAGGATCAAGTTGTTCCAAAAGAAAAGCCAATCGTGATGAAGACTGACAAAGTAAACCCTTTCCTTCTGCTTCTCTTAAAAGCTTATGAAGATGAGGTATATCATCATCCCTACTTGATAACCCTTGAATCCTTTTCACCAACACATCCAACGCATCATCCATAACTCAGATAACAAATAGATTCAATTACGAAAACAAGGTTTTGCTTTGCTGTTTAAAAGTTTAAACCCCAACGCAAACAAGAAGAAGAAGAAGGGAAGAACAGAAGAGAATTAATAATAAAAAAATTCGACCTTTGGGTTATATTTATACAAGGTGCACTACGCATGTGCGTTTCACGTGAGTAAAATCTTTCTTGGGTTTTGTTAGTTGGGCCAAGTCTATTAGCAGGCCCAAAAAAGAAAAGTGTCCGGGTGGGATATCTGTCCGTCAGCTTTTCTTTTCTTTTTTCTCCTATCAACTCACAAAGTTTGTCAGACAGAAGGAACGAGAACAATCAACAACAGGTAGTCAGGCACTCTCTTTTTCTCATATTTGCTTGCTATACTCAATTTGATTTTGAATTTTCTTATTCACCCAAATTGATTTCAAATTCCTTCAATTTTGCAATCTGGATGCAAATCAAAAACAAAAATAATAAGATTTGGGTAGAAAGTTACAACAATTGCAGGTGGGATTAGCTTATCACTTGATTCACAATGCAAGCTCGAAACTAATGTTAGTTTGTCGAATTGTTCATTTAGTAGTAGAAGAAGATGTTGAAACTTTATTAATATTGTTATATATCATTTGGACTTTTTTAAAAATTTAATTTTGCATATAATCTGATATTAATTTTGAACCAAGTTATTGTTTGGATTTGGAATTATGTACTGTAATTCGAATTTTTTTCTTTTTTAAGGCGAATAAATGAACTGAGGCTTTTAAGGAGTTGAACAACAAAGACAAAGTGTACTACTCTACTTTGTATTGATTATTCGCATTAGAGAGAGACTTCAGTAATTTATCCATGTCTATATCTGATTTTAGTTTCTATCAAATTTGAATGATCTACCCTTCCTAATTTGTTAATTCATTCATTGAAGTTGACTTCTGATCATTTAGGGTGCTGAAAATAATTACATTTTTAAGAGGCTGCTTGTTTGAGGAAATAAAGCCGCAATCTTGATTTGTTCTCAGAGAAGAAGAGAGAGAGAATTGAAGTTGTGATTAATGGGGGATAATCACTTTGTGTATAAAGATGTAGAAGGAACATCAACACAATGGGATGATATACAAAGAAAGTTGGGAAATTTACCAGCAAAGCCACCAGCTTTCAAACCACCTGCTTTCACACCTACTGATGATGAAGATTCTAAACCTAGAAATAAATCATGGATTGAAAACAAAATTCAAGAAGAACTTGAAGATCTTGAAGATGATCCAGATCTTGATGATGATCGATTTCTTGAAGAATATAGGTAATAATTATTATCATTTGAGAATTTTTTTTATGTATTTTGGTCTTAATAGTTATATTAATTGAGGAAATTGATTGATTGAGCAGGAAGAAGAGGTTGGCAGAGATGAGAGAAGCTACTAAGGTTATGAGATTTGGATCAGTTATACCAATTTCAGGAATGGATTTTGTTCGAGAAGTTTCACAAGCTTCTTCTGATGTTTGGGTTGTTGTGCTTTTATACAAGGAAGGGTTAGTAATTTATCGAATTTTTTAAAAAATTTATTATGTTTCTTTGTTTTCTTACTGAAATTTTGGTGTTTTTGTTGAAATACTTAGGGCATGTTTAGTTGGGGAAATTTGTTTTCAGTTTTCTGTTTCTAATTTTCTTTTCTGTTTCCAGTTTTCCTTTTCAATAGAAAATTTTAAAAAATGTGTTCACTTGTTAGACAATTAGAAAACAATTTTCCATTTTCAATTTAAATTTTACACTTAAACTTCTAATGCATTTGTATGGTTTTGTTATTAGCTTGCTATTCAAGCTAGTCGACTTCACCCAAACTTAAAATTCAATCAAGATTATGACAACAATTTCATAGAACATTTATTTTCTTTTTCCATAAGTGATTTCGTCAAATTAACTACAAAACTTGTTAACATAATTGAAAAAAAAAAGTCTTCAATAATATACATTGTAAATCCCTTCCTTCTAAATAGAATATACAATGTAAGATTTCCACACAAGACAATCACTTTCGCCAAGTAAATCTCTTCTGATTAATAGAATCTTAAAGAACAAGATGAACAGAGTTAAAATGAACTGGATAATGCATAAAGAAATTTGACAATTCCCAATCGTGAATCATTTTTTAGAAGAAAAAAAAGACTACATTCGGAATACTGTATATATCAAAAAAATTGCAACGGCTAGCAATGATAATGTTGTATTCATAATAACAACTATGAATCCCTTCACTTCTACAAACATAAGGACAACCTTTATTCACGCTACCAGATACATCAGTAACAGCATTCATTGTTGATGCTAAATAATGGGCATGCTAGTTAGCTATCGTCTTAAGTTTAGGGTAGAACTGCAATAAACCGGTAAAAAGGAACTATTAGAATGAGATAATGAACCTTCTTGCCAAGAACTTTTACCATGGAAGGAGAGTGAAAATTGATCTCATTTAAACATAAAAAGTTAGTAATCGTAGTGAAAAGAGGTCACTCTGAAAAATCAGAATCTTCAGACGATGATGATGGTCGCTTGCAACCAAGCGTGAATTTTTCAGGGGGAGGGTAAGCGATGGCTGATCATTACAAAGACCTTGGTGTGTTATACCCAAGACATGCCCTGACACACGAACAGGAACGACAACAACATTACCAACTTGTGTATATCTACATAACATTTTCTAGGTTAATCTATAGAAAACATAATCAATCTTATTTCTCATAAGTTTTTTTTACCTTTCTTTTTGATTTCCCCAAAAAGTCTATAATATCAAGAAATCCCTATAACTGTGTCATTTCCCTCACGGTTAACGCCCTGTCTTTGCTCAGGATGCAAGTGTGCCTGAAACATCAACATTAAACTTGATTGTGTGTCCATTAAATTAAATTTAAACAATTGAATACCAATCACAAGTCAATATGAACACACGTGATTATGGGGCTCGACCCTGGTCAGAACTGTTGATACATTTTCGTCCAACCATAATCTCCCTATACATTTTCAATGTTATAATGGAATTTAAAAGATGAAAAAGACCAGTTGCTATCAGATATGTTGAAAACTTGAGAAAATTGCTTACTTGAATGAATATCCGCCATTAAAAGAAACCGCGTTGTTCGGTATGTACAATAAAGACAGCTAGCTTGCAAATAAGATTACTAGTGATATGTAAGAATTGTACTAATAAGATAGATAAAAACATACCATGGGACTAATAGATAGTAGTAACTCTCTTTCCCCTTGATTTTCAAATGCAACCTTTTTATCAGAAAAATTCGCAAGACCAGCAAGATCTAAAAAATTTGCACCCTAGCATGAAAATGATATTTCATATTTAAACCCCTTCTTAAAGATTGTAATGAGAACCTTATATTTAATTTTTCACAAAAGTGCCTTTTCTTCGAGTTTTTGACAAACTCACTGATAGTTATCAACATTAAGTTCTAACGATGATGATCATAAATTACAGTTGTCCCTGTTGGTTTTTGAGGTAAGTCGCTGATACCAGCTAACTCTACAGAATTTAGTAAGCTAATAGTAGATTTTTTTCAACTTAAGAGCTTAAGGTTCTAGGTAAGAGTTTCATTTGCATATTATTTGGAATTTGTAATAAAACAATCAAGTAAGGCAATGTGCATTAATCTTGAAAGGTCAAATGAGCTAGGATTTAATCCATTATACAATTAACTTACAATTGTATTCCACCTCTTATTATTGGGAATATGTAATATACACTTAAGATTTCTTACTGGATCCCCGTCCTTATAAGCCACAGCATTTTCCAGTTTTAATCCATTATACAATTAAGTTAATCCATTACTGGATCCTTAACTCCTTAACTTTATTTTGATTTCATTTTGTATTACAATTAACACACAATTATTTTATAAGACATACTCACAAGTCCAATTTTAGACCTACTTGAAACCCTCTGGGTAATCCACCTCTTATGATGACTTCGTGCATGGGAAGTGGATATGGTGGCAAAGTCTACAAAAGTAAACCAATGAGGCATTGGAAATTCATAGTGTCGTAGTACTCATAGGGAGGCCACCGCCTTTGTCCATGACGCACTTAACACTTAGCTAGCCCAAGCCCGTTTCCCCTCCTCTTGATTAGTGATCCTTGCCGATGCCAGAAGGAATTCAAGCTTTTTACACTTGAAATGCGGACCCCAATTGACTTTGTAAAGCCGAGTTTTTGGCACTCTTCCATTGCTTGCCACACAGACTTGTAATCTATTTGAAGAACATTTTCATCTGATTCTTCTAGGAACCAATTTTCCCCTGCTCTGATGCAGGACATAACACATCTCAATTGGTTTCCTATTTGGGTTTATAATTTATTTAGAAGCTATTATATAAGGATTTAAGTTATTAAATTGTTATTTTCGTTTTTATTACTTAGAGTATATTTAGAAATGTCTAGAGGTCTTATTTTGAGTCATAATAGGCTTAAGAAGTTGCCTAAAAGTACTACATACCTTAGGCAACAAATAATTCAAGTTCTAGTAGGTTTCCTAATTGTTTTAAGGGAGTTATCTATATAAAGAGCTCCAAAAACGAATTTGTTAAGATATACATTGATTATTGAAGAGTCTATTATTTTGTTTATTGTCTTTCAATTTAGTTTTACTTCAAGTTCTTAAATTTCTGCAATTTTCTTTCAAGTTATTTAAATTTCAACTTTTATTTCTTGCAATTGCTTTCCGTTATTTCAATTCCTTGTAATTTAAATTCTTAGATTAAGTTTATTTTAGCTTCCGCTGCATCATGCTCAATAGCCAATGTATAGGATGCATATCAATTTAGTCCAGTAAAAAAAAAAAAAATTTGCATCCAGTACTACCAACTTCACTACTTCTGATCCTACAAAGGGAATAGATGTTGTCCCCATGCCAACAAGAGGCATCCAGTGGCCCGAGCTTAAGATTACCTCAAGAACACTTCCCATCCTTGTAGTTTACTTTTGGTTTTTAACTATAAGCATATCTTGCTTTAAAAAGCTTTGTGAAGATTTCTGTAACAACATTTTGGGTTTAGAGACAAGGAGTTATGCAATCTGTGCTTCTGTCAAGAGTGTACGCAAAATCTTGTGAAAAAGCTTGCTTACAATATGAAATCCTTAACTCCTTAAGTTTGTTTTGATAATACATGAAATCCTTAAGTTGACTCACAGATTGCAATGAGAGAGAAGAGTGGCAGATGAAGGACGTCAAGGAGGAGAAAGAGAAAGAGAGACGAAAGAAAAATAGAGACTGTTCTAACTGGGTCAAAGTAGACCCAGTAGGGAAACCGTATTTACGGTTGTGATAATTTTATTGTTTTTTTAAAGAAAGCACGTGATTTTGCTCAGTCCGCATACGAACGGTCCGTAGGAGAACCTGGCGATATATATATACTGAAGCAAAGTTAAGAGATTTGAGAATATATCTAATCACATACTTAAAACCAAAGCAAAAAAATCAATTCTTCAATTCTAATTGAGTTAAACTACTGAAAGTCTGAAAACCTGCAGATCTTCGAGCATACATACACACATAAATATGCTAAAAAATTCCTTAAAGGTCGTAAATTTCATATGCAATTTCAAGAAAACAAAAATCTAAACTCCAAAGCCTAGGGGATAGTCTTGGTGAGCTATGAACGAATATTTAGCTTGACCAAGAAGTGCTATTGTTGAATCAGTTTCAAGTGGTGGGATCATCTTCATATATAGAAGTGGAATCCCGTTTCCTGAAAGGAGTGATCTCCTCCTCAAAGATCACAACATAATAGATTAAAAATAACAAATATTGACAAAATAGATTAAAAAAACCAACAAGTTATTATCAACATGCTTGCAAAGAGACTAATAAAACCCAAATACCCCCCAGAGAAATCTTTCTACTACTTGGGGTTATCTAATATTAGGGGAAAAAGAAGAGAACAAAGAAGATTGGCTGAAATCTCACCTTTCCGGAAGATTGAAATGAGAAGAGATGAATCCAAATTTGTCAAACAATTTCAGAAGAGAGGGGAATCAGAGAGGAGAAACAACTTTGATGTCTGAAAAAATGTGTAAGTGAACACGTTTTCCAATTTTCGTTTTCTCTATAGACAGTTTTCCGAAAAACTGGCTCAATTTCCCGCAAGTTAACAGGGCCTTACATTTTTAAATGGATTTCCAAGCCAATGTCTGTTAGAATAATTTGATATTTTGACAAAGCTTTTGGATGAATTGTACCCTAGAAATGTTATTCTGAACTTATGAATATGTTATCAGGATATGCTTATAGACATGTACATTGGCGATTTTGTGAAAATATCTGATGGCACCTTATGCTGACGACAAGTGAGTTAGGGTTTTTGTGTGAATATGATATCCTCGCGATAGAGATGGTGAAGTTCATCACTTCTTCATTTATATTTCGTGAAGGCTATGAATTTCCATGCCATTCACCTCTTTCTAAACTCTAAAATTATTAATGGTAGTGTTTAAGTTATTTACTGTACAGTGGATTATAATATGGAAAAATCCATAAAGTGGGTGATCAGATAAATAATGCTTGAATAAAATTTTTTGTGGGGGTCATTTCTATGGCAAGAAGATCATGTCCAAATATCTAGCATTTGCTTTAAGTCCGTCATCCAATTTGTGTATACAGTAAGATGAGTGTCATTGTAAGGTGTCATTATAAGCTGTGACTGGTGATCCCTCTTCGCTGTACTGATGCTTGATAAGTATTCCATCATCTTCCTTTTTGTCATGTTTTATTAGACAAAGTTGTGCTTTGGTGTTAATGCAAAAATGAAACATATGACCTATCATTCTACTGTTCAACTACCTGACTTTACTTGTCTACAGATGATTAGTTATGATTATTGAATAAAGGCAAAGAAAGAAGAAAAGAGAGTAGGAGAGATGAGCGTCTACCACAATACCATATTTCAATGACTTGCTTTGTGTGTTCAATATGTATATGACCATTGTAGAATTCGATTCCTCTGTTTGAATCTTATGTTTCCATTTCTCTTATCATCATAATTATATTTTAATTTATGTATGAGTCTATATATATACACATCCCAATTGTAACTTGTACTGATGTTTCTGTTTTGCTGTACTGACAGACTTGCAGAATGTGCGTTACTCTTGGGGTGTCTGGAAGAACTAGCTACAAAATATCCTGGAACAAAATTTGTAAAAATTATATCAACAGATTGCATCCCCAACTACCCAGATTGCAATCTTCCTACAATCTTGGTGTACAATAATAGTGCGGTCAAAGCGACTTATGTTGGCTTGCATCATTTTGGGCGGAGATGCACGGCAGAAGGTACGTCAGCGTTCTTCCTTTTTTTGCCCTGTGGTTTATTTATGCTATATATCCCAATATGATTCTCATTTTGCTCCATTGGTTGAGTCGCCCATGTCAAGTATGAGTAGATAGCTAAGATTCATAATGACACAGTATGCCATTTGAGATCTAAAAAGGCAATGCAATTATTACACCTAACACCTCATTCACATCGTATGTGATATATCAAAGGGTCGTATATATGTATAATCCTCCATTCCTTCATAGTGAAGGAATATAGAAAGAAAGAATTTTTCTCCCTTTTGGAAGACCTGGAGTAACCTACCAAGAATTTGATTTATCAGATTTGTTTAAACATTCAAGATTGTGAGTTATTTGTTGGGATTTAAAATGCGGATCTTCGTATTCCTCCTGCTGATTTCTATTGCCTTCCAACTAAATTAATGAACAAGGTGTTTTATTCATGCAAATACAAATAATTATACGATATCCATGCTTTCAAAAGTCACTAATTTGAAGAACTCCTACAAAGTCTATCCATATTGATAACGATTTATTTATTATTGGTAATGGGGATGTGGGTAGTATATCTTATCATCAAGGTGGGACTTGGGAGCATTGGTGAAGAAGCTGTTGAAAGTGTTGTATAAATGTGAATATCTATGCAGTCCAAGGAACCAACACTTGTAGAATCCCAATCAACACAAAAGAACCATAAAATTTATATTATTGGTGTGGTTGCCTGTTAATGAAACTAAAGTGTTCGTGCATATTTGAACAAGGTTGCCTTGTGATCTGTCTAAAGAATGTAAACTATTCATGCATATTTTGAACAGATCAGGAGTTGTGGAGTTGTGGGTTGATTAAAGTGCTAGGCTTGAGATTGTTTTGCCCTTTTGAATGATTTCTTAACAAGCTGAACATTATGGATTGTTCATTATTTTATTAACTTGAAAATTACATCTGATTGGGTTAAGTATTTGTGAATTTTTGTGTCATTGTGTATTTTTGTGTGTGGAGACAGATTATGACAGCAAATAGTTATATCTTTTTATGGAGATTTTTTATGACCTGGATGGACTTCAGGGCCGCAAACCAATTGTAGGACACAATAGATGAAACTCCTACTGCAGATCCTCTGGCTATGGAATTCTTGTGGTGTATGTGTGTTATGGCTTGGGAAGGCATGAAATAAGATAGTAGAAAGCTTGGCCTCCCCTTCACGAATAAACAAATCTGTCTTTTGCTTGACGACCATGTCTCATTTGGCTTTAGCCATCTATGCTTTATTTTCATGGCCTATACTTACTTCATGAGGATGATTTGAAACTGATTGTAGCTTTTGTTTTTGTTTTTGTTCTTTTGTAATGTCAGTTGTTGCATTAGCTCTCTGTCAATCAGACCCTGTACTTAATGATGGGCAAAGTGGAGGTAACCAATCTAGAGAGGCCGTCATCGAAGGAGTCCGCCAGAGGTTTATAGAGAAAGTTGTGACACAACACGAAGAAGACAATGATGACGCATATTCAAGTGATTAGATTGTACTTTACTGGACATTGTCTCTTCTGTGTGAGCCAATACCTACTGGGTTTAGTGAGTTGTTTTAGTATGTAATTTCAAGTTTAGCACAAGCTGGTTTGTTCATCTCCTCTGTCTGTTTCCCCTTAGTTTCTAGTGTCATAGCAGTCTTTCTTTTGCAAGAAACAATGGTATGCTCCCTTAGTTCCATGTCATTTTTTTCTGATTTTGTATCTGATAAATTCTGTACGCTGGGTTTGATGGTTTTTGCATGCGAATGACCAGCAGTGTCTGAAAATTTCACCAAATGTTAAGGAATTTCCGAGGCATTAAACTTGCGCGATGAAAGCTTTCATTTGCCAGTAAGCTTACAGCATTATTGTCCTCTTTTATTTTGGCTTCTAGTTTTCTTACCTATATGGTTTCAGAGCACCTCCAGCTTAAAATGTAAATTTTATACTATACACAAGATGCACCCAAATATACAAACATCATCGTCCTGCACATTTCACTCTGCATTTCACCCATACATCATGAGCACAACAAAATGGGCACCGTCTTGCTCTATACAATCAAAAGGTTGCAAAATTGAAATTAGGAAGGAAATTTCTCTTGTTTCATTACCAGTCAATATCTCAAATCTACAAACAAAAGGTTTTGCATTACCATACAGAGCAAGCTACCCTAGTACCCTACTTAGTACAAAAAAACGACTAAATGTGCAGTGTAAAAACCATACAGAAGTGCAAAGAGATTTGTCACACAGATTATATTGCTTCAGCTATTACACATGCATTCTGGCACTGGATAAGCGATTACATCGCGACCTCTCTTGTTATCCCTCAACTGTGGCTGCCCCAGTGAGTACTTGTGCAGATGCCTCATGATTCTATCAAACTCAGTGCTTGATATTGAGCCATTCCCAAAGAAAGGGAGCATCGCTCGTTTGTTGGGATTTATGTATTTCTTATGTCCAACATAAGCACGGTGACCCTGCAGGGAGGACAGGTTGGTTCTAATGAGATTCAATTGACTACATACACTGAATAAAGTTCACTGCATTTAATAATTTTGTAAAAACAGTGAAGGGTTCACTACCTGCATAGCACGACCCATGTTTCCGCCATGAGATGGCATGAAGACAGTGCTACTTAATGATATTATGTAGTCTATAGCAGCCAAAGCTGATGACCTGTTGATGTATGGAGCCAATTCCTGTTCCTTCCCCAGCATCTCCTTCGTTACCAAGTCTGGGAATTCCTTCTTTAAAGGCAGCAGAGCTTGAGTGCCTCCAAATGGCTCCCCCCCAGCAACATACAGCCGAGCACTGCATGGAGCACCTAATCCTTTCAGAAGCCTGCAGTAACAATTTATGTAAGAAGGAAGGAACTGAGGAATATTAAAGGCGACGATAACAGAACCTAGTCATTAAAGGCCAAATGTTTATATTACTGGCGAAGGCGATTTTGTAAAGGCAGAGAATATGATAATCAGTCTCTTCTGTATGATGTTCAAAGTTGCACAATGTGGCTTGAACAATATTAATTCTTACCTTGCAACTTCAAAGACATTAAGAGGGCATAGTCCAGCAAGTCTGCGCTGATCATAGGTCATATTCAATCTTCCAGTGAGATATTCTGGAGAAGACTTTTGTTCCTCTGCAACAATTCGATCGAACACTGGGCCTAATCCTGTACGGCATCCAGTTCTGATCCAAACGTCTTTCTCTAACCGAAGATGTAAAGCAATGTATGGTCCTTCAATCCACATTCTCCTGGCAAGCTTAT
The DNA here is from genome assembly GCA_013358455.1 of Thalictrum thalictroides. Taxonomy (NCBI): domain Eukaryota; kingdom Viridiplantae; phylum Streptophyta; class Magnoliopsida; order Ranunculales; family Ranunculaceae; genus Thalictrum; species Thalictrum thalictroides. The sequence continues at coordinate 4,446 of JABWDY010018677.1, read as the reverse complement.
TACCAATGTCGCGAATTGGAGCAGCAAATCTTAGAGCATGAAATGCTACCTGCAGTAGTAACACAACACACAAGCAGTGATGATCAACTGTAAATGTATTCCATAAACTTTAAATAGCGACAAATTAAAAGTACCCTCACCTTACACCGAAGTTTCTGAAGATCCGAAGGAAGATTCTTTGAGAGCTTAGAATCTAATCCCTTCAATATTAGTACACCTTCTTCATTGAGCTACAACATGTACAAAACCCAAAAACTGTTAGCTCAAACTGTGTATATCAAACGATTCTGCTGCAATGCGATTTCAGATAAATTTTGCTTTCTTACTTGTTTGAAGAATCTAGCACGGATCCATTCGGGTGAAATATCATGTGGAATTTTTCTTTCAACAGACTGTTTTGGGACCAAATGCGTCGAGGGGAGAGACGACACAATCCTAACATCAGCTTGTAAGGTTCTTCTAAAATGATCAGAATCGAAAATCTCCGAAAACTCACTGCATTGAATCCAAATTTATAATGATAAGATTTAATAAAATCAAAATGAAAAAAAAAATACTAAACCTATTAATCAATTTGTTCTTCGTACCTTTCATCCCCCCAAATCAAATTAACCTGCAAAACTGGTATAACCAATGCGGCTTCAAGAATTCTTGCAATAACAACTGCATCAATAATCTGATTTCTCTGCTGATTTAATCCACCTGAAGCTACAACAATCAAGAACCTCCTCTTTTCTTTAGAAATTCTTACCGATTCTTTTCGATATTTAATCCCAAACTCCAAACAAGGCTTATATCCAGAACTATCAGGTTGTTTCCAGAATTCTTTCTCTTCCTCTGTCATGTTCTTTGTCATTCCATGAGCAGGTAATGGTGACATTACACTGTTAGACAATCTTGGAACATCTTCATCCATTAAAGAAATAGAACCAGAAAGAGAAGTTAAAAGCATTGGAGAAAACGTTTCAGATGATGAAGAAGAAGAAGAAGAAAATGATGATAAAGAAGAACAATGTATTGAGTTTTGAGAAATGGGTATCAATCCAACTTTTGAAACACTAAAGAAAGCAAAAACAATGAGAAGAAAAAGAAAGAAAAGTTGAAGATTTGATGAAGAAGAGAGATTTTGAGTTCTTGATAAATTTTTTCTCGGTGAGAAGAGAATTGATGAATTGAATGGAAAGAATGAGAAACTGTGGAAGAGATGAGAAGGGGTGATTGTGATTAATGGGTTTTTGATCATGTTCTTTGATCTCGCCATGAAAATGGGATTTGTGTTCTTCAACTAATTCTCAGATCAGAAGAATGAATGGTTTGGTTTGGTTTACTCTGTTTCTTCTTTGAGAGCTAAGTAGACAGAGTAATGTAGAAAGAAGAAAGTGATTCTCTTTTTTGGTTGACAGTTATTTATATGTAACCAGAAATAACTGAATCCGTTTTTACCAAACTAACCCTCGTCTCTGAAAAGTGAAAACATCACACCAGCCTACGTGGTCTGCAATTCGGAATCATGAAATCAACAAGCACATTGTCATGAAATGAACGTACATAATTCACTGACAGTAACCATGAGAAAAATAGAAGAGGCAACATGATCTATAAATATACAACCGTGACACGGTGGGGACCGTCGTTAACGGATAGTTGAAAATACCTTACAATATAAACACAATCTATTAGAAACTTAGAAAAATGACTAATTAAGCCATTACGGAGTATTATTTTGGGGACATGTTTTAGTTATTTCTGATTAAAAAAACATGAAGGCTGCAGAATGTAATAACAGTAACTAATCAGAGAATAATATTATGCAAAACATTCCATCCCCTAAAAAATGCAAGCTAGCTAAAATACAATGAAATGACATAACAGTATAGTCAGCCCAAATTGAGTTCTGTGCCAAACTAACTGCCAATATCTCATTTTCTGTTCTCAGTAACTTTATAATTCATGGAAAATTGAGATTTGATGTAAGATTGAAAGTCAAGCGGTAGGGGTGCAACCGTGCAGGAATGTGAACACTAAAACGAGATTGTGCAAATGTGCAATATGGTTCACTAATGACTATTGACTAACCTCTCCAACATTGCTTAGGGCAAAACCAATTGTCCCACCAAGAACTAGTACATCACCCAAAATGGGATTCCTCCCACCTGTAAAATGCACATTAATAGGGAAATTATTCATTATCATAACTAAATTGTGATTTATACTTATATTCAGAAACCTTTAGTCACGAAGAATATACAGACAAATAATAAGTGACTACGAATTAATTTTTTTTATTATTTCCTTTCTTTCCAGTTTCCACAATGGCAGAAACCATGGTTAAATTAATGATCCTATTAACCCCATTTTAACTTGAACTTTACCAATTAATTTTAACATTGCTATATTGCAGCCATTGCTTTGACATTTTTCATCTCAGAGAAGATCTGAAAATACCGTAATCGAGTGTGGAGTATTTGATAGTGCGAAGAGGGAGATCAATTTCGAATTGTTTTTAATACAAAATTTCTTTGTTAATTCGCAATGAACAATCGTTCAGAAGCAAATAGATTAATAATAGAATGCAAAGAAGAGAAATTCAGAGAGATCATACGCTAATTAAACTTAGCAAAATTGTTAGCGATATAGATGAAGAGAGAGTGGGAAGACATACCATTTAGATAAAAACAAACCTTTCCCCACTTCTTGTTCTTTGTTGCAGAGAGATGACGAGGGAGAGAGAAATCTGATTGGTATGAAAATTGGAGAGAAACCATGAGAAAGAAGAGGGAGGAAGACCGAAACTGAGAGAGGAAGAGAAAAAAAAAAAGTGGACAGACAGACATTCTTTTTTGCCCACTTAATGCATAATGGACCTCCTAATGTCGGTCGATTATCTATTCTCGGTCATTTCCGAACAGTAGGCATGTTCTGTTCACTGTTTAGTATACTAGGCACCATAGTTCAAAATATCGGGGATATCGTCTGATATCCCACGAATTATGACAATTTTTTAGGAATTAGATATACCGATATTCACGGATATACGGCCTTTGTTTTGGTTTCCAGTATTGAAATCTCGGCAGAATCCTATTTTTTAGGATTCGAAATTTTATTTGAAATCGAGATTTTGAACTATGCTAGGCACTACATAGATTTTCCCTGACACTCAGAACCCAAGAACACAAGTGCCATTATATTTCCAGGCTTCCAGCTACCGCGGACCAACAAAAACAGTACCAGTATTACACTACCAAGTCCCTCCTGACACCAGGGCCATCACTGGCGGTTAACAAGCAATTTCTTCAGTCATAAATACTCTTTATGAAACAAAGCCATAAGCAGTTCTACACTTCTTCGACTTACTAAAAGACATGGATTTCAATGGTAACTAGAAGATAATTAAGCCAAAACATGAGTAGGTAAAGAGTCTACTAGAACCTAGGTGCTCATGGAACTTGTCGTGCTTGCAGTTGAATAATTGTAGATGCACATGAATTGACAAAGGTTGGATCACCTTCTCTAACAATATGGAAGCAGGATGCCTATAAGAAAGAAGACGTTTGTTCCTGTCAAAGGGGAATTGCTTCTTCGAATAGAGCACTTCAAAACCATAGCAATGACTTGTTTTTAAGGCTGCTCTCGGTGAAGACTAGAGATGTCAAACACATCTGCGAACGAGACTGTATGTCCTTTTCTACGCTGCCTTCCTCGAGATACAAGTCAACCTGCACAAGGACAAATAAAGGGGGGCGCCGGTGGGATACCGGCGTTAGTCCTCCGATGCTTAAGTCAGTAGAGATCATCTGATGGGGAACCAAAGGAATGAAGCGGCTACTGTAGATGATGGGATAGCACATACCTGAGATCATAGGTTTGCCCCTATTTATAGGAGTACATACCTTAGTTATTCTTGACCACTAGATCATGCTTCTGATCTGTCGGTGTATGGTATGCCACGTGGGGCAATGTTATCCTCACATTGGTTTGATTGTAGTTATATCAATGGGGCACAGCTGGAGCATGTGCTGATCACGTGCTCCTTGGTTAGTTTTGAGAGATGCTTTGTAGATGAGGCAGGTCATGGTAGGACCTTATGGTACTTACATCGCCCCCTCTCTGATCTGTTTGTGCACTCGGCGCAGACGGTTCAGAGAGACTTGGTAGAAAATTGAGTTGAAAAGCTGCGCGTGTGTTTCTTGTGGTGGCTAGGTGCCACGTAAGATTGGGTTTTCGCGCTTGATTTGATGGGTCTTAATGATGACCGCCAAACGCTTCGTGTTTCAAAGTGTTGCTTCAGTTTTCTGTGTTTTTGAAAACTGAATCGTCGCCTGCTCTTTATAAAAGCTTTTCTGGCTTTTCAGTTTTGCAATTTAGACTCTTTTCTTCTATTTTGCTTTGGCTGCAGTTGGGCTTTCACTTGATCGAAGCTTTTCCTTTCTTTTTCTGGTAAGTTGT
>JABWDY010018672.1:19935-30368 GCA_013358455.1 Thalictrum thalictroides | reverse complement strand
AACACACGTATTGTGTTTGCATAGAAGAAGATCTTGTGGTTGGGGTATACCTAAGGTTTAATACTATTCATCGAGATTTGGGAAGATGGTGTGGTGGACAAACAAATTTTGTTGAAATAGATCAAACGGTTGGATGTGTGCAACATGTTTTTACTAATGTGGACAAAATAGGACTCGTGAAAGTCACGTGATTTTTTGATAAGGGTATTTCAACCTTTTTGAAATGTTAATGGGTTTAGATGGCGGTTGATGGCTAAAGCTTAATTTCAAAAGAAAAATAACTCCAAAACCTAATTAGTACTAACTTCCAGTGGCCAAAACCTAAATCACCCCAATTTCTATCTGTCTATCTCTTTTTCTCTTTTGTTTTTTACTTTGTTATAACATCTGAACCGTTGGATCTGACAAATAGGACTATTATGTGAGTCGAGCAGCTCGAGCTCGACTCGGGTTCGGCTCGGATAAAGCTAGCTCATTTAGTTAAACGAGCCGAGCTTGAGCACAAAAGAAAGTTCGTCTGAAATTTGAGCTCGGCTCGAATACGATTATTATGTGTAATTTAGCCGAGTATCTTGAGCTCAGCTCGTGATTGACTCGGTAAAGCTTGGCTCGAGCTCGTTCGTTTAGCTACACAAGCCGAGCTTGAGCAAAAAACAAAGCTCGATTCCTGATTTGGGTTAGGCTCGAGTTTGGCATATCAAAGCTCGGCTCATATACTAACAAAAACCATTAGACTGCACTGCAAACACAACAACTTGAAGCTCACGTGTTTTTCACATGGGGGGATTTTTTTCATTTTAGAAAAATATTATATCTAACTGAAAATGTGACCAAAGTCTAATAAAAACCGATTAATTGACCAAAGTCTAAAAAAACCTTTTAAATATCCCAACAAAAGATATCTCGATAATAGAAAATAGAAAAAGAATGAGTCAATAATATATCACAAATTAGAAATAGAATAAATTCACATATCATAAAATCATCAAAGATTGAATCAAATATGTATGTCGGATGAAAATAGGAAAGACTCCCACACCTACCTACGGCACAAGAACTCAACATATTTCAAGATGTAAAACTACATCAGATTATGCATATCTCCTCACAAATTTAGTGAATTTCAAGAAACTAACCATACTCTAATACTCTTTCGGTGGGTTATTACTAATAATAACGTACTTTATATTAGAAAAAGAAAAGCCAAAAAACTATATAACTTTAATTTAGACTTAAATTAAATAGTTATTGAGACATGATTCTAACATCACCTGCTTGTTTTTCCTTGTGTTAATGGAGCTCTCAGTAGTAGCAGTTCCCTGGAGAAGTTTAGTGCGCCACTCGTCCAATACATCATCAGTGCGATACGTTATATCCTTGACATCTTCCAACCAAACTCTTACTCCCTTGTTAATGTTTTGCTTCTCTTCTGCATCCTCAAGCACTGCCTTAAGAATATCGAAAGTTTTTTTGAGGCTATTGATTTCGTCATCTACACCCAACAATAGCCTCACCTCTTGTTCAGCTTGTTGCAAACCGAATGAAACCAATTGTTCTAAAACAGTAGAAACGAGTACCTCTGCCATGTTTTTTTGTTAACAAAATAAAAACAATGGTTGAATACAAGATTTCAGGAGTTGATGGAAGAACTGGTATTCTGCATAGGCTTTATAGATATCAGAGTGTGTGAAGAAAGCAAATGGTTAATTTAGCTAATAATATTCCCAATGAAACAAGAACACGTTATCATAGAGCATCTCTTAACTTCACCATACATTTTCCTCACTATTATTCTTTTACAACTTTATCTTTAGAGCATCTTCAAGATGCATTATTTCAGAACAAAGCATTACTTTACAGTTAGAAAGTTTTTTTGCGAATATTTAGTGCAATGCAATTAAGATTTTAACTGTTGTGATTTTCAATCCTTAGTGCAACTTTACATGTGAGACAACCTTAACTATATTGTATAGCGATGACCTTAAGAAAGGTACCTGATTCTAATATATATATATTTTGCACTCCACACATATACAGTAATACAGATAACTACATAGAACATACCTCAGAAGTACATTCAAACCATAGAAATCGTTAAAACCACGTCACTGCCAGTTCGGTCAAACTTCATCATTAAACTAACGAATGATTTCATGGGATTCGCAGATGGGATCAACAATGAAACGCTACATCTTTGACGAACAAACCTCAGCTCGAAGGCACTCAAGCAATGGACTTTTATGTCACCTTGAGGAACTGCTTTTGAGACACATAGTGGGCAATTTTGCGTTTACCCCAGATTTTTATGTCGATATTTGCGTTAACCCCACTAAAGATTTTTTTAATGGACTTAACCACACCCAGTTAACGGTTCCGTCTTTGTTCCGTTTGAAAAATTCTACGTGGATTATTTTAATCAACTCGATCTGTTTATAGAAAATAAGGCACGAGAACAGCACGTGATATATTAAAGTTTTAATCCAACGGCCACGGCTTATTTCCAGATTTGACCGTTAGTTTAATCCAACGGCCACGACTTATTCCCAGATCTGACCACAGCTACAATCAATGGCATCCAAATTCACCTTCCAATGCTTGTCATAGTGGTTATTGACTTGATATAGGTGGTCTTCAGATCCAAAACTGCAATAATCATTAACTTTCTTTTGCTTCTTTTTTATAATCTCTAAAACCCTAAGAACAAGACCATTTTGATCCCAAGTCCTAGCCATCTTCCTCCTTTCATATTGCAGCTTCATTAGCCAACTACACAGTTGGATCAATTTTGTTATAGGTTTGTCTCTTGCTTCCAGAATTCTAGCATTAAATGCCTTAGACCAATTATTTTTAGTGTGTTCTGCCTTTGCCTCCAAATCAAAGTGTGATCTTGCCCACCTAGAAGGATTTTCATCCATTAGATACTATGTTGCACCAGGGTCAAGCTTATGCATTTCAGCCATGTCCTTCTCCCAATAAGTAGTTGAATAAGCTTTTGAGACAGCCAAAGCAAAGTCATCTGCACCACTGAAATACCTGCAATGCATAAACACAAAGACCTTACAAATTGTATAAATTCATAAAAACACGATTGTTATAAATTTATAAAAACATGACTGCACTTACCTTTTCATGTTTGCAACTATATGTCTAAAGCAGAATCTTTGATGAGCATTAGGGAACACTGTTGAAACTGCAATGTTTAAACCATTTTGTCTATCACTCATGATGACAAGTTTCTGAGGATGCTTACTCAAGTGTGGTTCCATGATCTCTAAGAATCTCGGCCAATTATCCAAGTTTTCCTTCACACAAATACATATACCTAATGGAAACATTCCATTATTCTCATCCAGTGCCACAATTAATAAGCATACACCCCCATACTTACCTTTAAAAAAACAACCATCTAAACATAAAATTAACCTACACCCTCTAACAAAACCATCCAAAGAAGCTTTAAAAGCAACACAACAATAATCAAAGGTGTTAAATTGGTCATGCCTAGCAAATCTAGCTATAGTACCAGGGTTGACATCAAGGATTTGCTTGCACAACTCTGGAATTTCGTTGTAACTTGATTCATAGTTCCCATGGAGCAACTCAAGAGCTATAGTCAATGCATGCCAAACTAGCCAGTACTTGATTTCTAGTGTGTACTTAGCCCATATTCTGCCAATGATTTCTCTAGGAGTGAATGACCTATTATGCATCCTCATACTCTTTTCTATCTTCTTAGCTACCCAATGTGCATTAGCACAAGGATTCACCTTTATTTCCTTCCTCACACAAATGTGAACATCATTGATCCTCCCAACCCTCATTGTGTGACCATCATTCATTCTGCCAATAGAGACCTTCCAATTACACTTCTTTCCTTTTAGGTTTGTACCATTACATCTTGCAACAATTTTATCACTGTCATTTTTCACTAACTTCATCACAAATTTCTTATCCACAACAAAAGACCTCAAAGCATGCTTGCACTTGTAAATATCAATCCATCTCTGGTCTAGCTTACTGTGATGTTCATTTTCATAATCAACATCATCAATCCTGGATGTTTTTGTTATCCATATCAAGTCAGCATCATCCACCACTATTTCTTGATCTTCATTCACAAGCAGATCTTCATCATCTTCACTTTCTTCATCTTCTAATTCTAATTCTCTTTCTCTTTCTTCCTCCTCTTCAATCTGTTTTTTGGCCCTTTCTATTTCTTGTTGTGTTAGTGGACTATCATCTTCACTCTCACTTCCATCTGAATAGTTGTAAGGTGATTCATAATCTTCTTCTACATCAATCCTATCTACATTGTACTCAGGTGGACCTTTGCTTCTAGTTCTAGGCCTCCTTTCTTCAAGATCTATAGGTTCTTCATGTTCACTAACACTCAAAACATAATCATCACCCAAACTGTCATCATCATCCAGATTAATAATCCCATTATCATCATGCTTCATGCAATATTGTACTACTTTGAACAACATTATCATCACTGACAATCTCATTCACATTACCTTGTAAAAAAAAAAATCTCTATTAAACTATTGATAAAGTACACAATTAACATCCATGTAAACTTATAATTAACAGAGAACTAACCTAAGTCTCCGAGTGAAGCAAAAGTGGACTCAACTTCAGCTAAGAAATCATGGTTTACTTCCTCTATTTCAACCTGAGTGCCAACCTCAAAAACAACATGATCACCACCATCTGCAACAAGTAATATTGGAGTCAAACATTTATAAGTTTAGGCATTCAATTGAAATTTAATAATTTCAAATTGTATTCACTAACCTTGTGATTCACAGGCAATTGTATTAAGTCTCCTACTCCACCTTGTGGGCTTTCCTGGTGCTTTGGGCTTCACATGGGCTTTTTGTTTGGGCTTCACAGGATTTTTTGATTTGGGCTTCACAGGATTTTTTGATTTGGGCTTCACAGGTGTTCTTGGGTTGGTCTTGACAAGTGATTTGTCTTTTCTCCTTGGGGGCAACTTCTGTCTAGAGGATGGTGGAATCTCCTCCCTGAAAGAGTCCTCACTAGATTGTTGACATCTCCTCATTCTTGACAAGGTTCTCACTGGATGGTGGTATCTTAGCATCATCTAATTGCTCACTACTTTGAGAAAAAAGAACAAATATGGGTTGAATGGGTTGATATGAAGATGGTGGTGTTGGTTGAAGACATGGTTGCACACAAGGTAAGAATTGTCTATTGATTGATCCAATGTAATTGGGATTAACAAAATCTACATATAAGTGAATGAAGTTTTGTCTATCTTGTTTGGCATTCTTCCAGAAATACAACACATCATTGTCATCCATAATAGGCAATCTCTGATTGACAAAGTCCTTCTCCCTAACTAATGTAAACCATGTCAATGCTATACTTTTGCTTCGGTTAAAACTATAAACTTATACACTTCTTTAGCTAAATCTACCAAACAAACTTCATCACCTTTCCAATGTTTTGAATCAACACTTTCTCCACCACTATAACACCTTAACTTGTTTGGAATCTCTCCAACTTCTTTATAATTTCCACCAAAATGAAACCTAAGATGTCTCTTAGGAAGAAAGTCTGACATTTGTAAGCACAAAACCATAATTCCAACACAATTTCCACCATACAAACCAACTAACATATATAATCACAGCAACAAACAGTAATTTCAAAAAAACCCTAAGTTCCCTTAATTTTATCACCAAAGATTGGCTTCTTTATAGCTTGCATGTAAGAAATAGAAAATTTCAAACAATTTCCACCCATACATTGTTTATAAAAACAACTAACATATTTAATCACAACAACAAACAATAATTATACAAAAACCCTAACTTTATGTAAAATCTAATAAAAAAACCCTAAATTTTAACACAACAGATTGAGTTGTTTTTATCTTGCATGTAAGAATCCATCAAGTAAAACAACATTACAACTAATAATAACACAAATAACATATACAACTTTGAGTTTCAAAAAAGAAATTAAAAAAAGCTTGAGACTTTACCTTGAAATCGAAGTTGTTCCACTCGATCGTCACAGTAACAATTTGCCACACTATAGAATAAAGATTAACAAGTAAGCTTTTTGGGAATAAGGTTAAACACTGTGACATTTTTTCAGAGTTTAGGTTGCTTGAGGATGGAAGAAGATGGAAGTGCGCGGGAAGAAGATGGAAGGTCGCGCCAGAAACCCCACCACCAAGTCCTTTGCTTTTATATTCTATAAACTGTGATCTTAGCCGTTCATCTGTGATCATCTATTGAAATTAGATTCAGACACGTACCCTGGTAGTCGAGCTCTTTAATTGTTTCATCCACGTCAGATCGAGTTGATTAAAATAATCCACGTAGGATTTTTCAAACAGAACAAAGACGGAATCGTTAACTGGGTGTGGTTAAGTCCATTAAAAAATCTTTAGTGGGGTTAACACAAATATCGACATAAAACCCTGGGGTAAACGCAAAATGGCCCACACATAGCATGGAAGAAAATGGTAGAATAGTCAACCATAGGTCCGTTCCTTCAATACAATTAATAGAATGTCAGAAATCAAAATTTAATATATATCTATATAAAATAATTAGATAAACGGTGGGGTTCGGTTTACACATGATTTTTACACACAATTATACTCAAGATCTCAACCTTCTATATCTCTTAATCTGACGGTACCAATATATTCTGATATTCACAGGTAGCCACGTTTTCTATTTCTTACTCCCTTATGCCTAATATAGCTCAAGCTAAAAAAACAAAAACTCAAGCCAAGCCAAGTCGAGCCACTCTTTCTCTCCTTTCTTGTGTAAAGTTACGAGCTTTTGCAATTGACATTCTAAAAAATTTGATCGAGTTCCCGTTTAGAAAAATTCTAATATTATGATGAAAGAAGGGGTTGGTACTTGTCGAACATGATATGATCGATCTTAATAAAAATCTTTTTTTTTTCTACGTTGTTCTAAATCCAATATCTTCATCTCTCAAATCTCTATTACAAAGAAATAAGTTTGAAAGTGTTAGCTTAATCCAACCCTTGATTCTTTAGTTATCCAACTCAATTGAATCAATACTCAATCTAAAGTAGAATTATATTTTCCAAATCTCAATTCTCAAATAGAATTGTAAAATTTCAAGTAGAACTGTATTACCCATCTCAAATCTCCAATGGTAAATCAAAAAATATATATAATTTCTACCAAAAAAACTACCATTGATGTAGAGAATAAATTCCAGTGGTGAATATTGAGGAAAATAATGATTTCCATTGAATCAAATGAGAAAAAAACTTCAATTTTTTGATCCTCTTCCTTTATCATATGGTAGTTTATAATGATTTCTTTCTATTAAAATCATCTTTTGCTTATATATTTTTCTCATTTAGTTGGAACTTAGAAGTTCAAATTAAATAAAGTTACAGGATAAGGGAAGAAGAAAACTAGAAAAGAAGAAGAGAGAGACGATGAATAGAAAAGAGAGATTTTTAAGGAAGCCGATTAGCCGAGTCATATTTACGTGTTTTAATAGCTAAATTTTACCTTTAGGCTACAAATATGTGTCAACTTCTAAGCCCTTGGATAAAATAAGATGGACGTCTAAAATAATGAGTAAAAAGTTGTGTAAAATCTTGTGTAAACCGAACCCCACCGTTAGACGGTATTAAAGATTTACAAAATGATGGCAGAATTGAAACCTATAAAGCTTTCCTTATTGTTTCGATTGACTCTTCCGTGTTTTTGTAAAACATAGCAATCAGTAGAAGAATTCTTGCGTCAAATTTGTGATTAGGTTATATTTAGGAAGAATTACACATTGGTTGTCTCAAGGTTGTGTGTTTACTGTACATATGTAATTTAGCAAGATAGGTTGTGGCTTGTGGGAAGTTCTGAAGAGTGAAGATAGTAACAATATAGCTATGGGCAAATGAATGATGACTTCTCAATGTTGGATTTTGAAGTTAGAGTTTACTTTTAAAAATGGTGGATGACTTCTCAGCTGATCTTTTCAATCAGAAAAGGAAGATTTTCTCGTCATCAAGTCTAACAAATTTGGCCTCCATTGCATAATAAAGGGATTTGCATACTTTGTTTTCCTTCTCATTGTCAAATTTTCAATTAGACTTAGCCTTGATGTCAAGTGTCAACCATGCCAATGGAAATTTGAATAGCACCCCAACATTGACTTCAATGAAAAAGCTTGAATGCATTCTAGAAGTTTAGTATGCTTTAGTCAATACCGTATGGGAAGTTTAAATGCACAAAGTTATTTTCAAACCACAACTATTTCTTTCTCAACTTAAACAATGTCATCTTATAAATATCTCTCCAGGTCTAATACCTTGAGGCATTGCTTCCATTTGTTTCTGACAACAAAAATGGCAGCTTCTCAGACCATAATAATGACTCCTATTTTAGCCGTAATCTTTTTTGCGGCGCTTGTTATGGGTCAGAACTGTGGGTGCTCTCCTGATCTTTGCTGCAGTCGGTTTGGCTACTGTGGAACTGGCCCAGATTACTGTGGAAATGGTTGTCAACAAGGGCCCTGTGATGCTCCACCAAGTACTAACGATGTCTCGGTTGCTGATATAGTAACACCAGAGTTCTTCAATGGAATTATTAATCAGGCAGATGCAGGGTGTGCTGGAAAGAACTTCTATTCTCGGGACAGGTTCTTAGAAGCTCTTAAATCTTACCCTCGTTTCGGTATAGTGGGTAGCGAAGATGATTCCAAGCGTGAAATTGCAGCTTTCTTTGCCCACGCCACACACGAAACCGGACGTAAGTAGTAATCATTCATACACATACAAAACCCCAACAAACTTATCTGTCCATAACTGTCAGTATCTTTCTGTTACTATATCTTTTTGTTTCTGTCTACCATCCATGCCATTACAGAACACTTACAATATTCTTCTCTCTGTTTTCTGATACAGATTTCTGCTACATTGAAGAAATAGATGGTCCATCTAAGGACTATTGTGATGAAAACAATACACAATATCCATGTGCTGCCGGTAAGGGGTACTATGGCCGTGGACCTATTCAACTATCATGGAACTACAATTATGGACCAGCTGGAAGGAGCATTGGATTTGATGGCCTTAACGCGCCAGAAACCGTGGCCAATGACCCTATCATTTCATTCAAGACTGCTTTGTGGTTCTGGATGAATAATGTCCACTCCATTATAACTTCTGGACAAGGCTTCGGCCCTACCATCCGAGCTATCAATGGCGCTCTTGAATGTGAAGGTCGAAATCCAGATACAGTTGGTGCTAGGGTTAGATATTACACAACTTATTGTAACCAGCTAGGTGTCTCACCAGGTGACAACCTGAGTTGCTAATTAGAATATGCAGATTCCTAATAAGTAATAACTAAGATGTCCTTTCTCTCTATAGATTAAGTCTGGACTTCATTTTTTGGTGTAACTCTTGCATGCATACTTTTGTAAGTGTGTTTTACATATCTTCCTTGCTTCAATTCATTGAAGAATTAGGGTAAAATGTTATAAGTCTAATGTTCCTTTGCAGAATATACACATATTTCAGAAGTTTCAACTTTTTTTTGTTCCTTTATTGTATGATGATTGATAAAATGTGGGATACAACCGCACTCGAAAAATATGCAGCAAAAAGTAGTTTAGGTGATGTTTGTTTTTTCAGTTATAGAGCTTCTGATAGCTTATAAGCTATTAGAAAACTATAAATGGTGTTTGTTTTTATGGGTAGTTATGGTCTTATAAGATAATCTAGTAGAAAATGGTCTAAAAGGTGGCGATTACTATAATCTATATTTTTAAGCTTATAGCTAGTAGCTTATAAGTTATAATCTATCAGATAAAAAAACAAACAACACCCTAGTCTTAGGAACAGTACATTAGTCCATTTTATGATTACTAGAACGAATTTTTTAGGGCCCGTTCGGTGAAAAATGATAAGTAGGAAAGGCCTTTCACGGAAAGACAGATGTAGAAAGTAGGAAAAGAAATTTTTCATAAAAATGCATTTTCTTGCTTTGTAGGAATTTCTTTTTTATTTTTAATTTGAACGAACCGAACTAACTTACCACTTTCTTACTTTCACGCAGACAGAAAATGTATTTCCGGGCCTTACCGAACGGGTCCTTAGAAAGTTAATTTCTAAAAATTGAGAAATGAGAAAGTTGAAAGCTATACAATTGAATTTCTCTTGAAAGGCATTCCTTTGCATTTTAGAAATGTCTTTCTCTAAACTTTTATTTGATTGCTAAACTTACTTTCTACTTTTTTATTTCTAAAAAGTTAAGAAATGCATTATAGGACTTTTGCCAAACACCCCCTAAGCTATCCCAAATATTGAATTCTCGAGGCTCTTTGTAATATTAAGAAAGAACAGAGTTGTTTGTACTGTCCTCCTAAAGCGGTCTTGTAGGTTGTTAAAATTAACATGT
>JABWDY010018669.1:0-13737 GCA_013358455.1 Thalictrum thalictroides | reverse complement strand
AAAATCCGAGGTTTTTAACCGTTAGGTTTTGGGTTTTTATAATATGGCACTAAAACCCGTAAAATCTGAAACCGCTAAAACCCGAAAAAAGTCAAACCCGAACCGAAACCGGTCAAACCCAATCGAAATCGACCCATTGACACCCTTACTAATAACACTATTTATAAATTGATTGTACTAAATCATAAACATCTAAATGCAAGAGTTTAATGCATGTTGTTTTTATTTTAAGGTTGTGAACCTATATTATGGTCATGGTTATTTCTGAAGCTCTATGTTTAGGTCATGGTTTTGTATGAACCTATATTACGATTATTATAATTTTTTTTGTTTCAATTTCGTACTAGTGTGTAGAGTATACATGAGCATCTTTAGCAAATAGAGTTGTACATTGTAGAATATAAATGAACATCTTTAACAAATAGAGTTGTACATTGTAGAGAATCACTTCCAATTGAATTGTCAATGATAAAACACCATATATGGATTGTTTCTACAATTCATAAGCTTAAGTGCCATCTGCCAAGGGTACTTTGAGCTATATTGATAACAAAAAAATGGTATACAATGGACTTTCAATACAAACTTTACTAGACCAATATGGTAAATATGACATTAAATGTAACAGATACAAGCTAGAATGTGATAGATACCGTCTAGATTTTGGTAGATAACTTCCACAAATTGTTTACAAGACCCTCAGCGTGAATATCAACTTTATGTTGTAAAAGCCTTCAACGATAAACAATAATTGTAAGCTTGACTTTATTATACTCTATATATGGACAACTTCAGCTATATTTTCGACCCACTAAACACATATGCAACCTCAACACCATTATAACCATTCCATTATAATTATTTCTCACCATGCGCATATGTAATCTCAACTCTATCAATTGTACGCTATAATTGACCATCATATCTGAATATGATATTGAAGGTATTCTCTGCATAACATCAATTAAAAAAAATGTTCAGTATCATTAAATAAGTACTTTATTTAATCAATCTGCCACAATGGTATAGTTTTTCTCTACATTGTAGAGGTTATACACTACAATTCTAAAGATGTATTTCAAAATGATCATCAGTACAATAGTAAACACACACATTTAGAGGAAATAAACATGAGAAGAAACACTTAAGAAACTACATTAAAACCATTACACTTAAGAAACACTATGATTTAAGGTTAAAAACTAAACTTTAAGGGTTTTGATACCCCAAACCAACAATCAAATAGGCATAGAGTTTTGATACCCCAACACCCAAAATTTAAGGGTTTTGATACCCCAACACAGAATTGAATGCCTGCATTTAAAGGTAGAGAGTGTGTTGAAGAACAATAATGCCACAGATCCAAAAAACCCAACAAAAAATGTGAAACCAATTTTGTAATATCACTAATTGGTAAAACAACATATATGGATTGATTTTACAATTCATAAGCTTAAGTGTCATCTGCCAAGGGTACTTTGAGCTATAATTAATAACAAAAAAATGGTATACAATGAACTTTCAATACAAACTTTACTAGACCAATATGGTAAATATGATATTGAATGTAGCAGATGCAAGCTAGAATGTGGTATATACAGTCTAGATTTTGGTAGATAACTTCTACAAATTGTTTACAAGACCTTCAGCGTAAATATCAACTTTAAGTTGTAAAAGCCATCAATGGAAAACTGTAATTATAAACTTGAACTTATTATATTCTGTATAGGGACAACTTCAGCTATATTTTCGACCCACTAAACACATATGCAACCTCAACACCATTATAACTATTCCATTACAATCATTTCTTACCATGCACATACGCAATCTCAACTCTATCAATTGTACGCTCTAATTAACCAGCATATCTGAATATGATATTGAAGGTATTCTCTGTATAACATCAATTAAAAAAGGGTTTCGTACCATTAAATAAGTACTTTACTTAATCCATCTGCCACAATGATATAGTTTTCCTCTACATTGTGGAGATTATACGCTACAATTTTAAGGATGTATTTTAAAATAATCATCAGTACAACAGTAAACACACACATCTAAAGGTTATAAACATGAGAAGAAACACTTAAGAAACTACATTAAAACCCTTAAAACAGATACATAGACCACAAAACATTATGATTTAAGGTTAAAAACTAAACCTTAAAGGTTTTGATACCCCAAACCAACAATCAAATAGGCATAGAGTTTTGATACCCCAACTCTATCAATTGTATGCTATAATTCACCACCATATATATATCTGAATATGGCATTGAATGTATTCTCTATATAACATCAATTAAAAAAGGGTTCAGTAACATTGAATAGGTACTATCTGCTACATTGTTATATATATCCTCTACATTATAGACATTATATACGCTACATTTCTATGCATTTATTTTACAGTGATCATTACTACAACAGAAAACACCATTTGGAGGTTATAAACATGAGAGCAACCACTTAAGAAACTACATGAAAACCCTTAAAACAGATACATACACCACAAAACACTATTGCTTTAAAACCAAACAAAAGTTAGGGTTTTTTATACCCAAAATCAACAATCAAATAAGCAGTGAGTGTTGAGACCCACAACACACAGAAATTTAGACCAACACAGACTTGATGAATGCATTAAAGACACTAAACCACAAAAATTTAGGAGCATTAAGGCCACTGAACCAACAAAACCGAAAACAAAAAAATGTCAACTTTAATACCAATGATTGGTAGCACATCAACACCAACCTTTATCATGTTAAATGAACAAAAAAAAAAACAGTTTTTACACAACTTCTTTCTTACCAGGAATAGTAAACTCGTTCAAAGCTTGTTTGCCCTTCTTCTTGCTTCATTTTTTTGCCATGGTGAAGGTTGTATCACACTACTCAAGACAAATGAATTTCAAAACAAAAAATTTGATTTGCTTAAGGTTTGTTGTTAATACACTTTGCACTGAAGAAACAATAGGGAAGAAGAAGAAGAAGAAGGAGAAGAACAGAAACAGAGTTGTTGCTTTCTTTCTCTCTCCTCTCTTTAATAAATGGGTTAACATGACTTTTTGTCGTTTAGTGATGTAGAAGATAGAACAAGTAATGTAGAGTATAACAATCAGGAGCTACAGTAATGTTTAATCCAACGGTTCGCATCGAAGATGCTATCTCATCCAACGGTTTTTATTAAACGCGTATATTGAGGCTCCAACTGTTGTTGCTGTAGTAGAGAGAAACAAAAATCAAAAGAAAAAGTTTATGTGATAGCTAAAAGTTGTCATAAGGGCAATTTTGGAAGTAAAAATAGTAGGACCATTTTTTGTGTTTTTTTGGGAAGATTTCCCTCAAGTGTGCTAATTTGGGAAGAAACCCCATAAACCTATTATTCGGGAATTTACCCTTATTTCAATTTGAAGGCAAAAGTAACAAATAAAAAAGAATATATGAGGGTATAAATGTATAATGCACCAAAAACATAATTACAAACCTATATACATGTTGTCTTCTTCTAAATTCTGTATTATTTTTTTTTGAAATACCAAACATTATATTAATAGAAAGAGATTAACTTGTACAAAAAATTTGCCTGCTCTCCATAAGCATTCAGGACTCTAAAGGAAAGATACTGACTACCATTCCCACATTGACACGACTCTTTATCCACATAAGACCCATACATAGAAGCTTCTCTTGCTAATAAGTCGGCACAAGTTATATTTTTCCTGGGAACTAAACAAAAAAACCAAAATGACAGCTTATCTAAATGAACTTGGATATCCTCTAATAAGCCGTGCAGCTCCCAGTTTAAGACTTTTGTATCTCCATGATCGAATTGCCTTTAACCAAACTGTGCTGTCAGAGAAGATTAACAGATTCCGTACTCCTTCACTAACTGCGCATCTAACACCTTCCTTGATGGCCAATCCTTCTGCTTCGACTGCGGATGCGGCAGAATGTTGCTTGCTTCCTGCAATATGTGGCAATTGAGAGTAACGGCCCAAGACATAACCAGTACCAGCCAAAGACTTTTCACTATCAAAGGATCCATCAGTAATCAACATACTGTCAGAGAAGCTTTAAAGAAAGCTTCTAAATTCTGTATTGATGTAAAGATATAAACTAAATTTTGAATATGTACAAGGAGTAGGTATTGAAGTTCAAAGTTGTGATGATTATCTTGATGCAGGATTAAGATAATAAGACATTAAGTAAAAGTTGAGTGAATTTTTATTGATCTGTTCATTTATAGTTAGTTGCATTCAAAAGGTGGTTTTGATTTGGTGGAATAGTGGTGTTAACTGTTAAGTGTGTTTATATATGTGTCTTAATGCACTGGCAGCAGGCCATGATTAAGAACAAATTTTCTATCTTGATATGTACGTCCTACCAATTCCTTCCTTACCCTATATATAAGAGCTCTTCAATCTCTTAGTTGCTAAACCAGCAACAATACAAACAAAAAGAAATGAGGTTTTCAACATTATTTGCACAATGGTTACTCTTTTTGTGCTGCCTGTTCGCCTTTCCTATCGATAATCATGCAAATCAAGTTGAGTACCTTGATAAACTGATGAGATCAAATAATCCTTCAAATCGTGAAACATGGGCAGATTTAGATATCAGCAATGACTATTCACCAGTGTACATTAGTCCACAAGATGGGTTGATGGAAGCTGACAAAATCACTGCAATGCCTGGTCAGCCTGATGGAGTAAATTTTGATCAGTATTCGGGTTATGTCACAGTGGATCCTAAAGCAGGGCGAGCGCTGTTTTATTATTTTGTTGAATCTCCTGAAAACTCTTCAACAAATCCTCTAGTCCTGTGGCTTAATGGAGGTAGTGACGAGGTTTCCTATGATTTCTGCTAACACTGTCCTTAATCACATAATAATTATCGTCACCTTTGTCATGCCACAACCAAACATATAGCTAGTACTGTAACATGCTTAATAGTGTCGAGGATTTATTATCGTGTTAATACTTTTATTAAAGCTTGCGTTTTACAATTGTTTGGATGTGCAGGGCCAGGATGTTCTTCCCTAATGGGAGCCATGGAGGAGCTAGGACCTTTTAGAGTCAATAGTGATGGAAAAACACTCTACAGAAATGAATATGCTTGGAACAATGGTAATTATTTCATTTTTATTCTGACTTCATGCATGAGTTCGATTAATAACTGTCAGACCCGAAGTTTGTTTAACAACTGAAGCCATGTTCATGTTCTGTATTACAATTTTTTTGTGTTGAACAATTGCAGTGGCAAATGTAATTTTTCTTGAATCACCTGCTGGTGTTGGATTTTCATATTCAAACACAAGTTCAGACTATCAAAAATGTGGAGATAAAAACACCGCCAAAGATGCGTATGCCTTCCTTATCAATTGGTTGGAGAGGTTCCCGCAGTACAAGACCAGAGACTTTTATCTAACTGGAGAGAGCTATGCTGGTCATTATGTACCTCAACTTGCATATACAATTCTTCTCAACAACAAAAACACCAACCAGACTGTCATCAATCTCAAAGGCATTGCAGTACGAAACAATTCATCGTAATAGTTTTCTTTACTAGATATATTTCACATTACCAGTATAATCATTGACATTAGCATTGTTTAATGTTGTTTCAGATTGGGAATGCATTGATAAATGACAATGATAATACATTAGGAATGTATAATTATTTCTGGACTCATGCCTTAAATTCGGACGAAACATATAGGGAAATACTTGAGTACTGTGTCCTGGATTTTTCAAGTGATAAGTGTTCTGCTGCACAAGGCAAAGGTGCTTCCGAAAGAGGAGGTGTTGATATTTACAACATATATGCTCCACTGTGCCATGATTCTGAATTCAACAATAATGTTTCGACTGGATCGGTGAGTACAATTCTGCCAAATTAGTGTCTTAATCAAAGCCGGACTAGTGAATTGAATAAGGGATCATTATATATTTATTCTTGTCCAGAATAAAGAAAATGCCTGATTTAAAACACGATTCGAAAACAAAATGGTTTGCTGTGTTTCATATGAATATATAATTAACTTCGGCTGAATTTCTTGAAACAGATTAAAGAATTTGATCCATGCTCCGATGACTACGTGTCAGCTTACTTGAACCTCCCTGAGGTACAAGATGCCTTCCATGCAAAGAACACATCATGGTTTGAATGCAGGTACTATTCACTCCATCAGTGTTGCTGATTAATGTGTTAGTTAATTCCCTTTGCTGGTCACAATCTGCAGAACCAACTTCAGCTAATTATTTTGTTCAAAGACTTTGAGAGACTGCCACTGCCATGCTTTTACATTTTAGTAGAATGGTAGCCCTGTTTGATTATATGATCCTACTTCTTGTGAAGACATATATGTACATTAGCTGATGCATTTCGTATAAATACAGTGGTTTAGAGTGGCACGACTGGCCAGCTACCATATTGCCTACTATTAAGCAGCTAATGGCGAGTGGCATTAGCGTCTGGGTATACAGGCAAGTTTGTATCTGTACTGTAGCTTTATATATGTGCAACTAATGTTAAGGAGCTTAACTGATAAAAAAAAAACGGTTCTTGATACTTCTACTTATGCCTTCCAATTACTGATCCTAGCTTGTTGCAGTGGAGATATGGACGGGCGTGTTCCAGTTACATCCTCTAGGTACTCGATTAACTCCTTCAAGCTTCCTATTAAGACTCCTTGGTACCCATGGTACACGAGCGAAGAGGTAAGTGAAATTGTTTAGATTGATCAACAAAAGGAGTTCTTCTACTAGCTACACTATCATGATGAATTGAATATGTTTGTGATTGGTTTACAGGTTGGTGGATATGCTGTTGAATATGAAGGATTAGTTTTTGCGACAGTAAGAGGAGCTGGGCATCTTGTTCCAAGCTACCAACCAGAGAGAGCACTCACCATGATCTCATCTTTTCTTCAAGGGAAACTTCCTCCTACTCGATTTGCATAGTACTCTTGATTCCCTTTATTGTTGATGTTTCAATAAATAATTTTGAATGGTAATACATGAGAGACAGACATATTGTTTCCTCCTACATGGAATTTGGTTTTATGAACTGAACTGAACGTTTCTAGCGCAACTGATTATTATATTGCCTCGTTGCATTTGCTTATTGTTTCGAAAAGCATTGCCAATAGATTCGAACTGCATTCCATTGCTATATTTAAGATTAAAGGTTGGAGATATAACCTTGGACTTCAGCGTACATGACCAAAATATCCAATATAATTAACTGATCACCTTCAAGCAAGTCATTTCGTCTTTCCTGTCTGCGTAGGTCTTCAACGTAGTTATATCGTTTTAACTATAGCCTACTAGCCTAGGCAGTTCATGATATCTCTTGAAATTTCTGAGAGGTTTTATCTAAGCTTCTCTTTATTGGTAAACCTGCTGCTGCCCAGTGCCCACTGATTGTAACAGTCAATCATCCCTACAAGAATATAGTTAATGAGTGTGGGCATTGGCAAGGGAAAATTGAGTAAAATGGCTCAGGATTGACAACAACTAAGCTGTCTTGGGCAAGGGATTTGTGACTTTATAAGTACAACATTGACGCAATTTGCTATGTACAAATTTGTTTCAGTTGAATGAGGTTGTAATCATCACCCCAGGAAAACATAGTTGTATTATGCCTGTCTCTGATCATTTTTATGAATACAAATACTTCTGCAATAACAAACAAAGCTCGATCAATGAATTTAGACTATTAAGAATTTAGCAGGCCGCGGTTATATTTTAAATTGCATGCTTAATGATTATCAAAACTATCAATTTGTCCAACCAGCTAACATAGCCGGTTGACTGTTAATTTCAGACATATATACACATGCACTAAGAACAAATTCTCCATCTTGATATCCTCGTTTCGCCAATTCATTCCTTACCCTATATGGCTATATATATAAGATCTCTTGAATCTCAAAACCATCAAGAATACTAAGTAAATGAAATGAGGTTTTTGACATTATTTGCACAGTGGTTACTCTTTTTGTGCTGCCTCTTGGCATTTCCCAGTATTAATCTTGGAAATCAAATTGAGTACCTTGATAAACTGATGAGATCACGTAGATCAGATAATCCTCCAAATACTGATGCATGGCTAGATTTAGATATCAGCAATGAGTATTCGCCAGTTTACGTTAGTCCACAAGACGGGTTGATGGAAGCTGACAAGATCACTGCAATGCCTGGTCAACCTGAAGGAGTGAACTTTGATCAGTATTCTGGTTATGTGACTGTGGATCCTAAAGCAGGGCGAGCCCTGTTCTATTATTTTGTTGAATCTCCTGAAAACTCATCAACAAATCCTCTTGTCTTATGGCTTAATGGAGGTACTGCAAGTTCATTTGATAAGTAGAATATTAGCGTCATTACTGTCATCCCATAATCCACCACCATGTAACTTTTTTAATGAAGACGAGCACGTATTACCATGCTTCAATACATATACAACAACCTTAGGTTTTATAATTACAGTTGAATCTGCTTTGTTTTATCTTTCGATTATACTTTAGCATGCCATTAATCTAGTTTAGTTTCTGTGATCTGCAGGGCCAGGATGTTCGTCTTTGATTGGAGCCATGCAGGAACTAGGACCTTTTAGAGTCAATAGTGATGGGAAAACACTCTACAAAAATGATTTTGCTTGGAATAATGGTATAACTCTCTGATCTCAAACCTGACAACATAATGCATCCACTTACCTCAATCTCCAAAATACATTTGTTTCTGTGTTCTGGAGACACAAGTTTATCGATGTATATATAACAAACTGTTGTTGAACAATTGCAGTGGCAAATGTGATCTTCCTTGAATCTCCGGCTGGAGTTGGATTTTCGTACTCAAACACAACGTCAGATTATGATAAGAGTGGAGATAAAAACACTGCCAAAGATGCTTATGCCTTCATCATCAATTGGTTGGAGAGGTTCCCGCAGTACAAGACCAGAGACTTCTATATAACTGGTGAGAGCTATGCTGGTCATTATGTACCACAACTGGCATATACAGTCCTTCTCAACAACAAAAACACCAATCAGACTGTCGTCAATCTCAAAGGCATAGCAGTACGTTCATAAATTCATCGTCTTAATGTTTGCTACTTGGACATATTACACATATTGACAGTCTTAAATGATTTTTCAGATTGGTAACGCATTGATAGATGACTATACTAATACATTAGGAATGTATGATTATTATTGGACTCATGCCTTGAATTCGGACGAAACCAATAAGGAAATACATAAGTACTGTGACTCGAAATTTTATAGTGATGAGTGTTTCATCGCGCAAGACACAGGAAATTTTGAACATGGAGATCTTGACATTTTCAACATATATGCTCCACTTTGCCAGGATAACGCAACTAAAAATGGATCGCTGAGTACAACTGTCAAGTTTGGTAATTCAATATAGGTTGATAAAGTGGTTACATCTTCTTCAAAAGATTCGTTTCAACCAAATTGGATTTGCTGATCATTATCATGTAATTTCGGCTAAATTTCTTGAAACAGATTAAGGAATTCGATCCATGTTCTGATTATTATATGGAGGCTTACTTGAACCTTCCTGAGGTCCAAAAGGCACTTCTTGCAAAGCTCACATCATGGACTAAATGCAGGTACTATTCAATACATCAGTGTTTCTGATTTTTTTCGCACTTTGTTGGTTGCAAATTTCACAATCAACTCTAGCTATATACTTTTACATTTTGTAGCCATATTTGAAGTATATGGTAACAACCTTTTGTAAACATGTCTACGCAGCTATCTAATAAGCTGGAACGACTGGCCGGTCACCATATTGCCTACTATTAAGCAGCTAATGGCGAGTGGCATTAGTGTTTGGATATACAGGCAAGTTCAAATCCATAATGGAGCTTAGAGGAAATTAAAAGCAACTGTTATTAAATTTACTGATTCCTGTTGCAGTGGAGATATGGATGGGCGTCTTCCAGTTACATCGTCTAGATACTCAATTAACACATACAAGCTTCCCATTAAGACCATTTGGTACCCATGGTACACTGGTGAAGAGGTAAGCAAGCGTTGCAATGTACGCAGTGGAATATGTTGAATGAATCTGATATACGTTATCATTCCATTACAGGTTGGTGGCTATGCAGTTGAATACGAAGGATTAGTTTTTGCGACAGTAAGAGGAGCAGGGCATCTTGTTCCAAGTTACCAACCTGAGAGAGCACTCACCATGATCTCAGCTTTTCTTCAAGGAAAACTTCCTCCTACTGCTTGATCTGGATATTAGTAGTAGTACTCTTGTTTTACCATTTTACGGACGAAATTGTTCCTCATCCAATATTAATAAACAAAACATTGTATTCTTGCCATCAACCAATCAATAGTATTATCCCATTTCAATTTGATTTGTTAATTTAATTAACCAGTGCGCACCCGATCATCAAATTTTAATATTGAACTTCCAGTATACATGAATGACTACCATGATTCAGTAAGAAGTTCAGCAAAAATAGCAGACAATTTGATTTATTTATCTTATACTTAGTTTTTATTTTAAGTACATAGTATACTGACTATTCAATCATTTATACAAATTAAACGTGAAGGACAATGCTTAGGTGGAATGTTTTGATGACATTAGGGGGCTGAGCAGCTGAAGAAGATGGGTACAGAACTGTGTCTGAAAGGGGAAGACCTGGGTAGCAGTTTCAGCGTGCATAGCAGGGCAGGCAGTACTGGCAGAGTGCCAGGCTCAGCTCGGTGGGATGGCAGCAGGCATGGTTCCTTATGTTTTCGTGTAAAAATGGAGGCCTGTCTCCATGGGTGCTGTCTAACCTGACGGTACTGACGTACGCTGTTCAGGCTGTAATTTTTGGGAATAGTAATATATTTTCACATTTTATCAATATAATGGGTTGGAAATACATTTGAATTTGGTCAATTGTCGAATGATTGGTGTTGATCTATAAGAATGATACCAGAATTTTTTGTACAACATACAGTTTCCTAAAAATTTTCTTGCAAAACAATAAAACTGTTAAACTGCAACTCTGCAAGCTGTATGTGCTTCATGCATAATTGACTTGCAACTTCAAAACTACCGTCATTTTGTTGTTTACTTAAAGGGTACAAAAATACTAAACGCATCGACTGTTTTAATCCAAATACTAAGGACATCAATCAACAACAAATTCATTATTAACACTCAACTCATCTTGAGATTTTCGTCCTATGACACCTCTTACTTGACCTGTTTAAAAGCTCCTTAAAGCTTAATTTCATAGTTGTTCAAACTGCAGCAACAAGAGAGGATGAAGATAACTTTGTTTACATATTGGTTACTCTTTTCATGCTGCCTGTTGGCCTTTTCCAACATTAGTCATGCAAGTCGGATTGATTACCTGGACAAATTGATCAAGTCGCGTAGATCAGATAACCCTCCAAACAACAATGCATGCCCAGATTTAAAAATCATGAATGGTGAATATTCCCCAGTGTACATTGGTGCACAACATGGATTGATGGCAGCTGATAAGATTGATGCATTGCCAGGTCAACTTGAAGCAGTGGATTTTGATCAGTATTCAGTTTAAGTGACAGTAGATCCTACAGCAGGACAAGCACTGTTTTATTATTTTGTTGAATCAAATCCTAGTTTTATGGCTTAATGGAGGTAATCAACAGAAATTATATATTATTTGGAGTAATCTGAAATTCATGTTGACATACGTGTTCTGTTTTCGGGTATGCAGGTCCTGGATGTTCGTCCTTAATCGGAGCCATGCAGGAATTAGGACCATTTAGGGTAAATAGTGATGGGAAAACTCTCTACAGGAATGACTATGCTTGGAACAATGGTAAGTTTTAGGTACTTTGGCATTGAATTCATGAACTGTAAGCGAAATTAGAATAGGAAAACAATTGCCTGAAACTGATGTGCATCCTGTCAGGAGTTATCGAGACACCAAGTAGGAAAGGTTTACGAATCAATCTTCAACTATGTGGTCTTTTACATTAACTCTAATAAGCAAAGCAAAACTGCGCACATAATAATTGTATAACTTTACATTATAAATTTGCTACTAAAAACATTGCAGTGGCAAATGTCATCTTCCTGGAATCCCCAGCTGGAGTTGGATTTTCCTATTCAAACACAACGTCCGACTATGACAAGAGTGGAGATATAAATACTGCTAAAGATTCTTATACCTTTCTCGTCAATTGGCTTGAAAGGTTCTCTCAATATAAGATCAGAGATTTCTATATAACTGGTGAGAGCTATGCTGGTCACTATGTGCCTCAGCTCGCATATACAATCCTTCTGAACAATAAAAACACGAATCAAACTGTCATCAATCTCAAAGGCATTGCAGTAAGTATACCATTCAAAACTATTTAACCTGACAAAACTTAATCTGTTCTTCAGATTGGTAATGCAGTGATCCATGACCATACTGATGATTTGGGACGGTATGATTTTTACTGGAGCTATGCCCTGAATTCAGACGAAACCAACATAGCGATTCGTAAGTATTGTGAATACCCTAATGTTCCAAACGAGAAGTGTGACAATGCACAAGATCAAAGTGATAGTGAAAAGGGAGATATAGACATTTACCACATATATGCGCATAAATGCCCTTTTAATAGGAAGATCAGCAATCACACCAAAGGATCAGTAAGCTAAATCATTCTCACTTTACTGAAGTACTATGATGAAACTGGTAACCCGTAACCGTTGTGAATATTGAATGTAAACATAGTCTTAGTACTGGTCATAGCCTAGTCTGAGCTTATCATGAATTTCAAAACTAGGGACAATTGCAGTTTGATAACTAAAAACTTATTTGTTCTGAACTTGAACCTGCAGTTTCACAGATTTGATCTATGCACTGCCAGTTTTGTGTATGATTATCTGAATCTTCCTGAACTACAAAAGGCTTTCAATGCAAATCACACAACATGGTCACCTTGCTGGTACATTACTTATTTCTGTTCTAGTTGCTAGTCTATTAATATCGCGCCCCTCATCTGTAAGTTCTACCTAGCTAGCTACCTTGAGAAACATAAACATTCTTGAGTTTTACGTCTGTGTATATATCCTGAGCATGAGATCGAATGAGGAGCTAGGCGTTCATCATGCGCTAGTCTGTATAATAGTTGTTACTTATTATACCCGAGTTATCTACACCTTGAAGCACTTTATGTTTATTCTGACATGAAGCCATTGGCCTTTAACATACCAGAGATGACTGCTCTGTCTTAATGTAAATTTTGCGCAGGCCATTAGACTGGAAGGACAGCCCGGCAACTATATTACCCACAATAAAGCAGCTAATGGCCACTAACCTCAGTGTTTGGATATACAGGCAAGTCTAACATTATTAATCATACATGCAAAGAATTCGGCGTGCGTGATATATTCATACCTACATAGAGGGAAGTGTTTTTTCCTAAGTTCTTTACACACCCTGTTATATGGTGTTAAAATTAAATTCAGTTTCTTAGTGCTTAATTTGCAGTAATCAACATTATGCTTACGGTAGGTCTGTAATTAGTTGAGCAGCAGCTGATTGAATCCCTCTTGCAGTGGTGACATGGATGGCCGCGTTCCAGTTACATCATCAAGGTACTCAGTTAATACCTTAAAGCTCCCCATCAAGACTCCATGGTACACTGACAAAGAGGTAAGCGACATGATTGATCATCCATATATACATCTATATGAACACTACT
>JABWDY010018647.1:18022-28922 GCA_013358455.1 Thalictrum thalictroides | reverse complement strand
GGTGTAATTTACAAAACATAAAATAGATTTAGTATGAGTTCAAAGAATCTTACTTCAGTCACAAATAAAGTACACAATTGAATTATGCATATTCAATTTTATTTCCATGAAGAATAGGATATTACCTCCTTCTGAATTCCTCCATGCGCTAGCCTTGTTTTGTAATGCTTAAATTCTCCCAACAACAAATCAACATACCTATAGAGATGTAAAATAAAGTTAGATCCTCATTGGTCATTCATTACAATTATTTTAAAAAGAAGTCACCAAATCTGAGATAAAATATAAATTACATAAAATGTTTAACTAGGTTACATGCATTATAGACGTTTGGTTAAGAGATAAATTAGATTATAGAGGAATTTAAAAAGGAACACACTCCTTGGGTGGAATACAAGCCATCTGATATTCTGACTGAAAAACGAACAACACAACCTATTCCTTCGCTATCCCACTCTCTCTTCTTTTCCTCTCTTTTCTCTTAGTTCTCTTTCTGCACTTTACAAAAATCCTATCCAAAGTATTTGTTGAACAATCTTGTCCTTTTTCATTGATGGAGATCTTCATGACTCAATTCCCACTTTAATTTTTTTATAGAAATCAAAGTCTTTTAATTTTCCCACATTAATTTTTGCAAATAGAATTTCCCTTGAATTATTTTCCTGTGGTCACCTGTTAAAAAGATCTGGCAGCCAAGGTCTGCTTCTTTCAATGGACTTCATTCTGAGGAAAGACTAACACTTTTTTTTCATTCGATATGAGAACTTTTATTAGTTTTGAGGAAAATAAAAACAATAGCGTGGAAGAGAATTTCACCCTAAGCCAGGGAATATAAAACATCAAGTGAAAACAAAAGTACAACATCTAGAGACGTCCAAGTGATGGCAAACGGGATTCCATAAATTGCATCCCACTGTGCCAGTGGTGCTCTGTGGCCAGTATGGACCTCCTTCAACTGAGAGGTGTTAACAAAGGGATGAAAATTTTTTAGTTTGACCCAATAACTTTATCCAAAATTGTAAGGAAGCAGGGCAGTTCAGTTGCCAATTAATAGATGCTTGATGTTCTAAGGTTCCTTGCTGCAGAGAGGACAGGTGCGGTGGACACCCATGCTCAGTCCATGTGTATCTCTGATTTTTATCCCAAACAATACACCAAAAAACTTGGCTTTTGATGGCATGTGTAGTTTCCAAATAATCTTGCAAATCTGAGACACCACTACTCCAGGAGGTCTTCCTATAGTCAACAGGTGCCTGTAAATACAACTGACAGTGAAAGATGAGGTGTTTACCTTAATTTCATGAGGATGTCCTTTCTTGATCAAAGGGAGTCTCTCAAGGAGTGAGATGAGGATGAGAATTTTTCCAGTTACCATTCTCTGCTTGATGTGGAGACTCCATGCTCTGGGAATTACTCAGCAACTGAACCGTGCTTCCATGCGTCTGCTCTGTAGATCCTAATCTACCACAGCTTGAGCAGGGTGGCTCAAGCCATATATGTCCACCCAGAACTATACCCTGGTACCATTACCAACGTTATAAGAAACATCTTCCATAAACTCAGCTTCCATAGTTTATATGCCCTTCCAAAAGATGATTCCAGGCGGCCTGTTGTATTGCCTTGGCCCCCACACTTTATTCTTGCAGAGTATTTTGCAATGATTCGTTTCCAGACTTTAATCTTGAATAATTCTGTCATTTCTTTTAGAAATTCTAGCCGCATGGTGAGGGAGGAGGGAAAAGTTTCTTGCTGTCATGCCTGAGATTCATGAGGGAGGGATAAAACATCACCCGTTAGGGAGAGAAAGACGATTTGATGGCTATTATACTTTTAGGTTTTTGAGTTTAAGACAGATGATAACAACAACGCAGCCATCAAGATCGTAACAGTCCGATTCGTGTTAGGAGTGACAGATGCGTGGAGGGAAAAGAGAGGGCGGGCGGAAAAGGAGACGAAGAGATATGTTCACCGATGTTATTTTTCTTATTCCCAAAATGCCCTCTAAGCACTTATGTGAGTTAAAAGGGTCTTGTAACATTTTAATGACAGCCGTTAGAAGCTGTTGAATTGATAAAAGCGGACCAGATTCTGGAGTTACTATAACCAACCATATATAGATATATCAATAATTCAAATTGCCAAATTAAGTCAGATGGATTAGTCATGTTTGAGGAATGGTACATATGGCCAACCAAGACAATGTTACACTAATAATTTCAGACAAAAGACACTATAGATTAATATTAATTTACCATGCCACAGATGAAGTAAATAATCAACTCAAAAATAGCACTTGAGTATCATAATTTAATAAAGAACAAAAATGATGATTCTGATAATATTTCTTCTGAAAACAAATAAAAGAAACAAGTAAAAAAATAACCCATTGACGCAAAAATACAAGAAAACCAACCCATTGTGCTCTAGTCCAAGATCCTTCAGTTCCCATTTAGCATTAGCAATTCGATCAACATACCTGTTATAGATCATTAAATACATGAATTACATAAATGAAGCTCACCGTGTCATCAAACGGTTGAAGAGTGTAAAATGCAGGATTTTGGAATTTCAATAGTTTGCAAATGTCACTAAACGTGCATTCATTACTAAATACTACAAATTTTGGTGCCCTTCATCTAATTTCTATTCGTCATGCGGATTTGAGGCACCCGTCTAACTGTACATTTATACTGAGTGTATAATATTAGCCTATTAGATATATCATTCACAAAATCAATTTGATAATTATCCCTGAAGCCTGTCCTGATTACTTAGTAGTAAAAAATAGGTACAAGTTAGGATGCACAGCCTTTGTAGATTTAAATTTGAATAATTAATCCAAAAAATGCACTTGCATGGTATGATCAGAGTTCTTTCCAAGAATACATGTACGTATGCAACCATATTTCACAGATTAATATTCTATTATAATAGCATAACTGAGATGTATGTCAAACAGAAATTCCACCACTGGTACCATGTAATGTACCACTTCGGTGCAAAATAAGTAAAATAAACCCATTGGAGTTGTTTTTTGCACTACTCACTTTTTTATATGTAAATATCACATTGCTATTTTAAGTACGCCATTGGAAATGGCCTAACAACCCTGCAAAATCCCATTCAACATAATAATGATTAATGAAGTATGCTGAGGTGACACATTTTTTAATGCAACTTCTCCACACGTCATCAAAATCCATAAGCCTCAATAAACAATCAAGGAAGAACCTACTTAGGTGATCATACGCTTTTCAGTAGTCCATATAGACTACCCCAAACTCATTTGATCTGAGCCTGCCATCAAGGCCTTTGCTTGAAATGAGGACCCAACTTCCACGAACACCCCTTGCTCTTGCCATATCAAACGGTTAAGAACACCTTTTAATTACAGCAAGAAGAATTTCAATAATAAGTTAGTAAGGGGTCCCCCCACAAGACTGAGGGGTTAAAAAGTCTTCTAGCTCGACCGGCCTTTGCACCTTGGGGATGAGGGTAACAAATGTGTGGCTCTGCTACAGATAAGAATTAAGCTAAACATCCTTATCATATGCAAAATAAATCTCCTTCAGTGACACTACTCAAGAAACGTAACAGAAACCATCCGTGTATGGGTCTCTATGCCCTTCCATAGATTCCACGACTACATTGACTGTATTAAATCCTTGCATGACTGGGGAGAATAGGACATACTAATGAAGTAGAATGTCACACTCAAATAAAAAAATAATAATATATGTCCGCATAACTCCTAATAAGTTCATAAAGATCAAGTCATAGAGTAAATTGTACTGTCCAGGTGACTAGCACACTCGTCGTAATAATGGCTTCTATTATTTATATCATATGCAACCATTAACATCTCTATGGTTTACAGGAAGCTATTTTAAATACGGTCATCATGGACTTACCCATTGATATGAAGTAGCATCCTCGCAGTTGTTCTATGAATATTCTCTGTGAGATCAGGCACAGAATCCACCTGGGAAAGTAAAACTTTCCTTGTTAGTAACTGAATGAATATTTTTATTGAGTAGAATCACCCTAAATAATGAGGATAGATAACAAGAAAATTATCGATTACTAACAATAATAGTACAAAACACACACCAAATTTCTGTAGAAATCTTCGACCATGGCTGCATTGTTTTGCAAAAGCATTGAGTGAAGATGAGATTTAGATCTATGCAATATTTGGGCAACAAGCTGAGTCGTCTCAGCTCCAGAACATCTCTCCTGACAAAGACACAGAAACAAGTTTAATGGTCTTATTTACCATAGGCCCATGTAAACAGTCAAACTATCAGCATGTATGACTAACTTAAATGACAAATGATGGTGTATGTATGCAAATATGATAGAACTATGCCGCTTTCCCAAGAGACTCTGACTTACCTCAACACAAGGTTTTCAGCAAAGATCAATGCCCAACCTGTTACACCACTAACAAAACTTTCGGAAGGATTAAACCGTATGGAGGACTGGAGTGTCACTCCCTTCTCTCTCTTGTCGGCTGTTCTCTTCATTCTTTCTTTTTGTTTCTCAACTGTATTAAGAGTTTAATTGACCATATGACTGCAACACGGTGCTTCCAATTGCCCTTCTCACATTTTGTTATTTGTTTGCTTCAGTCAATATCTTTATTTCTTTACGTAAATTTAAATAAGTACTCTCAATATGGACACTAATGACGTTTTCTCGGGATAATGTTCGGATTGCTCCCAAATGGCACGGCATATGCACAAGTTTCAAAACAGTGCTTCAATTATCCATACAGATTCAGACCCAAGGAAACCAATGATGTGTGTTCAGATCAATTAGAAATGTTAGAAAGGACTTTTAGTCGTTAGGTAGAGATTTTGTGGGTTGAGGATGATGAAGGTATGGTTGAATTAGTCAGTCTCTGATGAAATGGACTGATTACCTGTTTAGATTTCAAGAGTATATTTTCAATTTCGTAACTGGCCCACAACAGGAACAGAATTCTTATAATCTGCTCCGATGACGATGGGGAGATCAGCTCCGATGATGATGGGGTCTGATGAGGAAGACAAAGGGATGATGATAGTGACAATGATGATGACAACGAAGACGCCGATGCCGCAGAAATCTATAATTGCTATCGGGATACGACAATGTTTTCCATGGCAAACAAAGGTGGTGGGGTTGCACCAATTGGAGCAGATGGTGGTGAACTGGTGATGCGAAGGAGGTGACCACAGCGGGAAAGCGATGTATTTTATTGATAAAGATCAACGCTTGTGGGGGGAGCACTTTGTTTAGAGTTAGGCAGGATGTCATAGTAATGGTGGCATCAGCCAACATGGGCATGGAAAAGTTTTGAATCAAGCTTTCTGGTGGGTTGTGCTTCTATGGAAAAGGGGACGAGAATAGTTATTATGGGGAGGTAAGGGATTAGGGTGTTAGAAAACATCAAGCTTGGGTGAGAGATAGGGCATCTTATGTGCAGTGTTTGGGAGACTGGACCTTTGCAAGTACAAGAAGGGTGGATCTAGAAGCAACAAAGTCCAATCGGAGCAATGTTTCTGGTTACTAATCTCTGGAGTTTGCTTGCACTTCAGGATGATGATAGTGACTTTGTACTATGTGAAACATATGGCAGAAGGAAAATAGAGCTTCAAAAGGAGTGCAAGGACATGATATTCACTTTAATTTGAATTTAGGGACAAGGCGCCAACAGGTAGCTACTCGGGAAGACCTAGTAAGGTGTGCAGCAGAATACGGATATGTGAGGAACACCAAATGTTGGGAATGAGCTCAGGGATTATGGGAGTAGGGAAAATAGGTCGGCAGAAAGATCGCAAGGGTTTTTCTCCATGGTGGAATATATCCTTCAACGTGTTTATCTCATTATAAATATTCCTCATGTTGTATTCCACCCTCTCATGAAAGATCTCAGACAAGGTTGTTGGCATCTCAATTTGCTTGCCAGACAAGCTCTTGAAGTTTAGGTGACCATAAGTGATAAGACTTGGCAAAAATTATTGAGTAGCGAAGTATTCCCTATAATTGGAGTCGATATCCACTCATGAGCTTGATTGACTTCGTCAAAGTGAAAGGAGGCAAGTATTTCGAGATCAACACTGGAAGCACTAAAATGTTAAGATTTCGATGAACACTTTCCCCAATTGTAGTAATGAGGCAGCGACATATATCATAACCCACTACACGTCTTTGGGGAAACTGAGAGAACTTGACACATTGGGATGAATGATCAAGGGATGAATATTCAGCCCTTGCTTATGGACTGTGCGGTTTTCAGGACCGTTGACTATTTTCTCTGTTCTTCTCTGAGTTGTAATCAGCCTTAAAACTAAATGGCTTAGAAATGATAATTGATTATCATATACTCGTAAAATATTTGGGTACGTAATTGGATGCCACAATTTTTTATGTATAACCCTTAACTATCCTTCCTTTCCGATCTTATCCTTGGTGTTAGTCTTTAAGAAAGATCTTGAACATCGATAATCTTCGAATGTGTGGAAAGATCATAAAAACAACTTTGTCCTCTGCTTGGAGCCAGGTGAATCTGTAGATCATGAGTTGATACATTGTTGTTTTTTCATTCCATTTGGGGGTATATTATTATGACCAATTCGATAGAGTGGGTAGTTCCTGACTAAAATGTTAGGAGGAGGAACAAACATCCTTTCGGGGATCTGGTTAGAGCAGAAACAGAGACATTTTCAGAGTAGTCTCCTCCATCACACTACTTCCTAATACAAGTACACTGGTATAATTTCCTTGTAACCTAATTTGCAGTGTAGTCTCCTCCATCACACTACTTCCTAATACAAGTTTTGTTACACCCATTGGTAAAACATATTTGTTATCAGACAACGGTAGACAAAGTAAACCTGTAACAGGCTAAAAGACAGCCGATAACTTTAAAGACTAAAATGTTAAGATGTAAACACTACTACACATGGTATCCTAATCTAGTTGGCAGCAGTTGGTCAACTTCTGATAGTAACATGCTTTTTTTATTTATTATTAATCCAAGCAATACATCTTGTAACAACAATTACAGCATCAGGCAGACAAATTTTCTTAATGTACAACCTTTTCACTATAAAGGAAGCACATTCTTAACAAAGAATCATATAAGGAGATAGAGTACTTTGAAGGAAAATAATTATTTTGATTGGCGAATGATACAGTATTAGAGTGCAGGCACTTTATTAAATAAAAAATGATACCTTCAGCCCGAATGAAGTACTTGGAGCATGCCCAAAGTTTGTATTGAAAGGACTAGTAGGCGTCACATCAGATGTAGGTGATGAAGGAGAAAATGGTACAGTTTGGGGCTTTATCCATTGATCACAATCTTGGGTAATTCTAGATAAAGTCGCCTTAAGTTTATCTGAGAAAGAAAAAAGAAAATCAAAATCATATTTTCAATATAAGAAACTATAGGACAGATCAGAAGTTTAATTCAGGAATATATTGTCCAAACAATTACAATGAAGTTGAACTCTGAAATGCTCTTACAATTTAAAGGATCAGTAGAGACTTTTCCAGTGAGATTTGTGTCTCGCTGACCAAATGTCTCAAATACATAAAAGAAGAAAACTTCAAATAGCTGGCAGATACCCTGTAACAAACTTTAATGAGAGAGAGAAATAGACTGAAAAAGATGACTGAAAAGATTGATAGGGAGGATAACATACCTTGAAAAACTCACTGTTAATGATTTCCAATTTTTGCATGAGCCGTGCGTATTTGTCCATCAATCTGAATAAAAAAATCATAAAACCTTACAAATGTATAGATTGGCATGGTGGGAGCTAATGTTAGTCCGGAAGTGAACAACACTCACCTCAGAAGACAAAGTGAGGACCCTGTTTGTGCTGTAATATCTTCTTCATTCCAATGGGAAGAGCGACTTCTTGAATGGTTAGGTCTAGATATCCGACTTGGAAGCTGACTGTCCTCATCAATAAAATCGGCAAGAAGGTCTTCATTTTCATCTTCTGACACAGAATTGTTTCCATTTATATGACTCGCATCACTATTTCTTGGAGAAAACTTATCATCAAGAGTTTTATCTTCAGTTACTACACTATAGGGGGAATTCAGATGTTCTTTCGAACCGTATGCCAACTTTATCAGGAATGGGTTTTCCATTTTAACCCATTGCATGAAGCCATTCCTCTGGTTGCCACTTTGATCAGGGGCAGGTGATTTTCTGGAATGGACCGTGTGTGTCTTGGAAGACTTTCCATCAGTTGGAACAATAAGAGGAGCTCCATCACCAACAAGGCCTGCAAAGCTAACTACTTGTAATGTGTCTGATGACATCTTCAACCAAGTCTCCCTTTCCAGAACCATTTTTAGTGCCTGAAAAGTACAACAATATTAGGGATGTTTTTAATAAGGGACATACCAAAAAAAAACGAAATTAGAACCCTGTACAAAAGAAATGAACCAATTAAAAATAGACATGTTTGTAAAGCTCTGCAGAATAGACATATACACAAATACACAACTTATTACTTACTAAGAAAAAGAGACATAAGTAATGTCAAACATATGGATTCACATAGAAATTTGCAACTCTAATGACTTCTTAGCATATATGCCAAAGAAGTGCAATCAAAAGAATCCTCAAGACTCGCAGAGAAGCCTGCTACAAGCGCTCTGGAATGAAGATACAAATAATGATCTGGAATAAGTTAAGTACTTAAGTCTATCACGAAATACAAGGTTGATTTATTTCCCTTCATTTTGCCACTAGATAAATTCGTTGGATTTCACCATCCTTCAATCCCACATTCTTGAACTAATGCACAGATTCCATGCATCCACTGATCCATATTCTGACTACATCAATATCTAAATAAAAATCCTACAGTGGCATTTACTTTAGTGAGTTTAGACTGCTGTGGGAGTCTTGGGAGGAGGAGAGAGGTTTTCGACAAAATTTTATGTGTTTGTCAGTTGGCTTATGATAAAAAGACTATCAGTGTACTTCCGTCTACATTTATGAAATAAACTTGCAGGGTATAGTTGGTTCCTAAATGAATTTACAGGATGAATTTTTCCAAGAGATTCACTGGACCAAGAGAGTGCATTCACCGGACAAATACATTAAATGAACTGCATATGACCTTCTAAACAAGAACAAGTACTAGAAGAGAATACTTATAAAAAGAACAATCTAATGAAGAAGACCAATATGGGTTGAAACTACAATGAATGTGTACTAAATTTCAATAAAATCAGATATGCAGATAATATTGTGCTTCTTGAATAGAAATGGTAAAAAATGAATCAGATGAGTTGACATACATATATATTCTGCCGATGAAAAGATGCAAAATAATTTTCACACACTGTCTTCAAAGTTTGCCTGAAGTCAACTGCTTCAACTCCACAAAATGTTTCTCCAGCCAAGATGAATACATTCAAATCCTCATAATTTTTTAAAAATTGATGTACACTTGTAGAGCAAACTGCAGAAGAAGTAAGCAATGCAGATATGCGACTCGTTGTAAGTTGCCAAAGATTCTTTCTCCCTCTTTGTAATGTTTGTGATACAAATGCAATAGCATCGGTTCTGAGAAGATCCCAAGATCCACTGCCTGATGTTACATGTGAATCCTCCCTCACCTCAGAGATTGTTGTATGAGTGTATGGCGAAGAAGATCCCGAACTTCCTGGAATGTCATTCATTGATGCATTGCTTGCTACTGATTCACTAGCTGCGGACGAATCCCGCACTATATCAATAGCCTCAGAAGCAGATCCATTATCTGCTAGGGAAGATTTCAATGCTCTTGGTTTGGAGTCACTCTGTGAAACCTCTTCTGGACCCCCATTTCTGTCATTTATGTGGCATTCTGAATCCTGAAAAGAAAAAAGATCTAAAATTCCAGAAGAATATACAGAGGCAACAAAGCGAAAACACCGAAAATTTATTTCACGTAAGAGAAAAGATCTAAAATTCCAGAAGAATATACAGAGGCAACAAAGCAAAAACACCGTGAGAAAATTTATTTCACGTAAACTGGTGAATAAGCAAGAACAGTTCAATAGACATTGTAAAATCTCATTAACTAGGAACCGAATTACATAGTGCAAGACCGGCCACTGGAATTTGAAGTAAGTGGTGTTTTCATGGAAAATCAGATCCGAATGGAGGTGGCGTGGCAGGGTAAGAGAAACTGATGTTGGATCAGTGGCAGGAGGCACATCAACGTGATATTAGATAAGCTGGAGGAGTCGAAGGCTCTAAGGTTCAGTTTCTAGGATAGAAAAGTCAGGGCTTGTACGACCAGTGCAGTCCACTGATTTAGTTCAGAAGAAATATGGATAAGTAGGGGAGACAGATGCAACGAGAAGAGCCGCTGATTTAGTCCAAGCCCAAAGTCCAATAAAGGGGAGAGAGAACAAGAACAGCCTTAACGAATTTTGGCCTCTTATATCTTCTTAAAGTTTAATATACCAATGTTTACATAACCCTTTTGGCTGCCTGAGGATAGAAGGCCACCTTTTAACATAAAATAACAGAAACACTATGTGATAAATGAACAGATTAGCATGCACTCAAGCAAAAAACTTATTTCTCGCTTGACAAATGAAGTTCCTACTAGTACAAAGGCAAAAAGATGAAAATAATGTTAACTGTGGAATAGGAAAAATGACATTAATACTGGCTCATGATGCACTAACCTTTCTATCATGTTGGAAGCTCATGATTGCATAGTATGAACACATCAACTTGAACAAGACACCCAGTACTCTCAACAAACACTGCCTAAACTTGGCTTCAGGTATCTGGAGGCAGAGATCGCTGTAGGTAAGTCTGGAACAGAGGATATATTTAAGGTATGAATTATCTATAGGACAGAAATAGATTCTATATACAGATATT
>JABWDY010018641.1:0-14053 GCA_013358455.1 Thalictrum thalictroides | reverse complement strand
AAAAAAAAAACACAATAAGAGAACATATGAAGAAGAACTATGTAAGATAGTTGCAAAACTCAACACCTAACTACTAAACAATTTACTAGTACTAGGGATCTTGTTCAATTAGGATTAAGTAAGAAAGAACTCACTCAATCCTTTTGAACTCCTCGTTCCCAATCCTAGTTACAGGTTGTTATGGATTGCGAGGGGTGAGTAGAGAAAGAGACACTCTCACTCTTTCCTCACCAATAATACAACCAACTAGAAGATAGGCAGAATGATGTGTAGAGAAAATAAACTATCAAACAACCAAAGCATAAAGGTAAACATAAAGACAAAGAAAGCAAACCACAACACCAAGATTATAGTGGTTCGACAAGGTGTGCCTAGATCCACTCTTCAAGCTACTTCCTTTGTATTAAAAAAACCCAAAGCTTAGGCTAGCCTCCTAACACTCTACACCACTTCCCTATGATGTTGGTTTTACAAACTTGAAAGTTGTAGGAGCAATTCCCTTAGCTCTTAACCAAGTTTGCACCACTTGGATTTGAAGAGTAGGGCTTAGTAACAATCACCCTAACCTAGATTAACAATCTAGGGTTTTCCACCAACTTGCTTCAAGAACAAGAATGAATTTTCTCTCTACAATCCTCTCAAAAGACAAATGAGAAACTCTTAAAAAGCTCACCTTGGGTTTATAATAATACCCAATACAACAATCACTCAACACTCAAAGAGATAAGAATGAATTCCTTGAGTGAAAGGAAGAAGATGGATGGATTTCTCTCAAATTGTGTGATTTCAAAGCTAGGGTTCTTGCCTCTTGTTTACTTAGAAAACCAATACCAAATCCTTATGTTGTAAGGCTTCAAGTGTTGCTTTTATATTCTCAAAAGTAAATAGATCCGTTGGTCAAAGTTGGTTGACCAAAAAACAGCTTTGGAGAAGTGGGCCGGAATATTCAGAACAGTGTCAAGGCCAAAAATCACATTCAGCCCGTCAGTCAGTCGACTGAAGACCAAATACTAGAAATCCAGGGTGTTAGTCAGTCGACTAATGATATAGGGGAAGAAGACCCTTAATTGGTCAGTCGTTTGACTATATAAGCCAAGTACAATCCCTTGGTCAGTCGACTGATTGCCAAAATGCCCACTGTCTTGATTTTTACTTCACAGTTGTTGCCCCACACGTCAAGTCATGAGGTCTTCAGCTCCTAAGCTTTACAGGCGCACTCAAAACAAGACTTGGGACGGTTACAAAGACTCATAACCTATACTACATGTGAAATGACCATTTTGTCATCTTTTGTCACAATTCACAATATATTACTTTTATAAATTTTGTATAAATTTCTAAAAAACAGGCTAAATATAAAAAAGACATGCCTTTTGTCCGTTTGTGCTGTGCCGTGTGCCCTAGTCACTAGTCACTACCATCTTTTGTTCCACTTGAAGGCTGAAGCCGTTGGTTGGTACTTGGTTGGTCTGGATTAATGGAGCTTCAGAACACAGGAATGCTGAGCAGACAACAGTTAATCAATCTCTTTAACCGATTCTCGTTTCTCACTTGCCAACCTGGTAGAAGTTTCCATTTCCATTCACCCTTTTTACTTCTTTTTCTATCTTCTTGTCTACTTAATTATTATCTTGTTTACCATTCTTCTTCTTTCTTGTTTTTTTGTTAATGAGTTTATTTTGATTTTAATGATTAGATGTGAAGAAAAGGATTTCTGACGCTGTTAAAGATAAACAGGTTGGTTTCAACTTTATCTTCTTCTTATACTTTCTATACATTTAAGTTTCATATTGTGATAATGTTTAGTATGAATTTAGTGGAGGATTTTTTGGCACTTGGGTTTCAATTGGTTTCATTAATATAGTTTTCTTTCAATTTTACACCATTTGATTTGTTGGGATAAAGCTTTTGTTGTTGAATTGTATCCATTTTCTTTAACCATTGAATCATTTGATAAATACCCAATTCCAGAGGATCATTTTTGTCAAGCAAATAATCTGTTTGGAAAAGAACCTTTGACACTAGCCAACCCACAACTGACAAAATAATGCATTTTCTTCCACCTGTGCTTCTTTACTTGCCACTTCCATTGACATATACAAGCAAGTGAGGAATGTTCTCTTCATCTTGGCAACCTAAGATACGTCTATTGACAATCACCATCAATTTTTTCTGTAAGTTGTTGATTGTCGGGGTTTTCTTGGTAACTTGATTTCAGACTCCCAATGTGAAGCTTTTGCAGTGTTCTATCTTCTGGCAAACCATACATTGAAGTAACAATAACCGAGTTCCTCTTCCTACATATGCACCAATCTTAATTGTCAGGTGCGGACACATTGCCAATCAGTTCCAAGCAAGGTACATTTGCTATGGAGAAAGCCAGTGACATTTGGCCAGATGTTTCTGTTCGCCCTATAGATT
Organism: Thalictrum thalictroides; assembly: GCA_013358455.1. NCBI lineage: Eukaryota > Viridiplantae > Streptophyta > Magnoliopsida > Ranunculales > Ranunculaceae > Thalictrum > Thalictrum thalictroides. The sequence continues at coordinate 11,632 of JABWDY010018641.1, read as the reverse complement.
ACATTAAAAAATAGAAGCGAGCATTCTGCCAGATGTCATTAGGCCCCTTTTGGCGACTTTCCCTTTTCCCTTCTGTTTATCAAGCAAGGGCCCAATGAGTTCATGAAACTCCGTTACTGAAGAAACTGGAGCTGCAACTCTTTTGGCGAACAAACTTCAGAACCAACAAGGGAAGTCACTCTTCGTTCTGCCACATGCTGCCGAACTGACTAATGTCCCAGAGTTGAAATATTGTACAGCTCATGAAAGGCATCTTTGAGTAATTGCTTGCAGCACTATGGATCTTCCCAATAACTAATCATTGTTGCATTGCTGAACCTGTGGCTCATTTCATTGGAAATGGGAGGCATGCAGTTTCACGATACCACGCCATAAAACAGCTTGAGGTATTAGACATTCTCTTAGTATAGCAGCCAGCTGTGTAATTCCATACTTTTCCTTGATGACTGTCTTCCAGAGATCATCCCCTTCAAAGACCATATTCATTTACACAAGACAACATCATTCATATTTATGATTTTGTGAATGGAAACCCAACAAGCCGTTTGGGCATCGTACACACAATCCCATAATATTAGGCTATATACCTGACCTTTCCCATGAGTGCTTCCGTAAAACTCCCTTATATTTCTGTCAAAAGAAGCAATGCTCAATTGGATTGTAAACAGAGAAATGAAGTATAGAGTAAGGCTTGACAAGCTGGACTATTTTAAGGAATAAGGATGATGTTTGCTCTTCTGAAAGTTATCCGCATATAGTAAGTTTTTTCTGAGACTCTCTCTACCATAGGAGAACATATGACCTTATTTGCAGCAAGTGGAAGTTCCATATATAAAGCAGAGAAAATCCACTCTGCACGAAAAATATCAGCCATGAGTTATATGCTCCGTGAGATTCACACCAGAGATGGTATCTTTTTGAATTTGACATGTTTTTCTGAAACTGCCTCAAAAAGAATATGGATAGCCTTAATACCTTGATTCTTTAAAGAACCAGTTAAAACCATGGTATGGTCTGCCTATTGCAGAATAGAAACTGAAGGACTTTCAATTGCAATTGAAAACACTTAAAATTAGATCTTGCTGAAGGTCTGTGCTTGAGTCACGATTTTGCAAAAGCCTTCACAACTAAGAGAAACAGAATTTAAGATAATTGTTCTCATTGCCAAAGGGCTGTGTATCCTGTGCTCGATTTTAAGATACACCTTTGCTGTGCTTATTTTTAAAAAAATTACTATTTACAAGAAAATAAAAAAATTTGCAGATAAAACTCGATTTCAACAAGTGTTATTTATAAATACGGTACAGTCCTGGTAGGTCTTACTACTAACTTGACAATTTACCACTTCATCAATTGAAATCGATGTAGAATTTGCGTTATTTTTATCTTGTTATTTTTATCTGCCACAACCAAAAACGAATTTCAAATTTTACATCCACTTTGCAGGAGAACTCAAACGGCGTTCTCATTAATTCTTAATTTTTTTAGTTTCAAACACAACCACGTCTGGCATTTGGTTCTCAGCCTATGTTTCTATCTGTTAACTACTGCACAAGTTTATTGTTCGGCGGCTATTCTACTTCTACGTAATATTTCAAGCAAGGATGTAAGCAACGTTTTCAACTTCTTTAATCACAAACATATTATTTTTAATAAATTGTTTTTTCGACTACCCAGTTATCCACCTCCTCCCATCCATCATCGTAACTTTGTAATGAATTAAATTTGTGTGTTTTTCTCACCTAGTCATATATATATGAAGTATGAACTTGACTTTGTTACCCTATTTACATTCTGGTCGTCATCATATTCCATCATCAGGTTCTCTTATCTATGTTTCATCTACCTTTTGATTTTCTGGGGACCTCAATCTCCACTTTGTATTTTTATTTATTCTTATTACTTCTTCATTGATAGTGTTGTTACTTACAAATTCAAGAAACTAAGTGATAAAGAAATCAAAACCCTCAACCCCATGTAAGTGGGGATTGAACCCAGGACCTCCTGGTACAACCACCAGTCGGGCGTACAAGTAAAATGAAATTAAGTAGTTCTTTTATCATTGAAAGTATCTTGCTGCATTCAATAAAGAGTCTTTTGATCCTTTGCAGGAAGCAGTCGCTATTACAACTGCCATACAAGAAAAAATACTCTTGGAAATGGGTATTGGTATGTTCATCCAGTATATCATAGTATTCTTCTTCGTTTAAAGCATCAAAAACTTTTAATCCTTTCTTTCATCAAGAAAAAGGTCTACTTTTGGAAAACCAAATTAACTGTGTGTGGTTGACTGGTTTCATACTCTTGTAGATTTATCAACTCTTTTATCATATTGTGTATTGTTTTCCTTATTTGGTATGACATCAACTCGTGTAAATTTTTAATTCTTGTTGGATAGGACTTCATACTTCTATTTTAAAACTTCAAAATTATATTTACTTTCTTCAAAACCAAATCAAAGGTCCCCATTCCATGTTTCTGTCTACTTTCTGAAATGTAAAATAAAGAGTATGTGGTTGTGTACTCGTATTAATAAGGCTGACACACCTTCTTACATTATAAGGCTGCTACTTAGACTCCACTTACCCAATCATTAATGTATGTGATGAATTAGCAACTGAGCTTTGATGGAGATGAAATCCGTACCAAAAATGTATAATGGTTATCTATTTTTGTCAGAATTGGTATACTGTAATTGCAGAAATATGATAATATTTTGGATAACAAAACAAATATAGTACAAAACTTAATCATTTACTTATTAATTTCATGGAAAGCATCATAGATGTCTTCACATGCCATAAGATGTTGGCCTTGTTTTCAGTGAAATAAAGATGCCCATTCTTACAGTAAATTTTTTTTTTGATAGGGGTATTACAGTAAGTTTATAATCCAATGACCCAAACATGTAGTATGAACACTCTTGGACCTCATGAATTGTAGGATTTTTCCATAAGTGTCTAAAGATATTTGTTTTATTTCGGTCCTGTTTCGTGGGGAACTATGCTCAAATTAATTAATTATACAGCTTACAAATAATTGATCAGGATGGTTTGTGTCTGTAGTCTATCACGAGGAGTCAGTCAATTCATGGGATTAGACGGTCAGTAAATCCTAGAGTGTAACCTGAAATTTAATTTGGCAAAAAGATTGAATTGTTTAGAAGTTATAATGATCCCTTTTTTTTTTAACTATGTGAAGTATGTACTGTTATTTTGCTGTACTTCAAATAATTTCTCTGATGTGGAGTAGAATCACTGAACCACTTTGGTGTCTGCCTGTCTGGTCTACAGATCCAAGATTTGGTATTGCATGCTTGGGAAAAGTAAATTTGGTGTATGAGAATGACCGGGATTTGATGATAAAATTTTATGGTTTTGTTGCGAAGTAGGTACTTTCAGTCTCGGCTTTTCTTGTGGTGATTCCAGTTTCTACCTTAAATAATAATAACATTGACTTTTGTGTTAGTGTGAGAAATAGGCACAATGTGCCAGACACAAACCCTGACCTACATATTAATTTAGTAACATGGATGTAATACAAAAATGGCATAACCTATAACAAATACACTCTGGTTTCAACTTGATGTTTGTGCCTGGTGTCCTACCTTGAGACACATACGGGCACACCTTAAGTACCTCAGATTGAGGTATATCAGCGTGTGAGACACTGGCCATGTTGGACTCCATCACGCATCTGTGTAATTTAAAATCTAATGAGAAAATATGAAGACATCACACTATTTAAACTTGAATTTGATTGTAAAAGAAAACTTAATCATTCCTAACTTAGATATATATATAACTTCTACATCCATTACTTTGATATATGAGATACTGATGAGTATGCCTATGGTGCTGATATCAGTGTTTTATTCCATTCATTTAACAGGGAAGAGATGGCCTGTGATGAAGCTGGGCTTGAACCTGATGAATTGGCGGAAAAAGTGCTTATTCACAACATGCTACAAGAACAGGTGTCCTAAATTTAAAAGTTTAAGGATTTTCAAAATTTCATATTAACTAAAGGTGAAATGTCTACAGCAACTGGAGATGTTAAAGCACATGCGAAAATTTCACCCACATGACCAGTCTGCAATTCTTGAGGAGGTACTAACAGCCTTTGTATTTAGTGCAAAGAACTGTTTTGATTTTTTCCTGTTAATTTGTTAGCCCAATAAAATCATGCCACGTGTGCTTAAAAATATAACCTATGTATGGGTGCAGTGAACCCTAGTGGAAAAATTGTAATTTCGCACCTAATTTATAGACACGTGGCGTGATTTTATTGGGCCAACAAACTAACAGGAAAAAATCAAAACAGATTAAAGTTTTTAGTATTTAGTGTACTACATTAGGAAACAATTCTATCAGTATTAGAAGGTTTTCTCTTTTAGCAGTATAAGTTAGTGTGCCTAAACAAATGGCTTGCATCTATGGGGTTGGGGCAGACAGCCATATGGAAACACTAGCTTATTAAAGGCAATAAACACTTTTAAGGCTTTTATTAATGTAATCAACAAGATCATCCGAGTGATGTCGTCTGATAACTTCCGTGTCCGGTGTTAGACACGTATTATTCAATTACTGTAATGGTCAAACTGTTTGTGACTTTGTGTTGCGTTTGCTTATCAAGAACATTGATATAACGTGATATCCTTTGCACCTATGAAGCTTTGAAGATAGAACTATTGCAGCTAAACTTCATGCCAATAACATTTCATGCTTCATTTGGTGTATATGCCTGTTGGTCTTCTACTTACTAATTGGTCCAAAGGTTGATTACCTGTGGCTTAGCTTGCGAAGAAGCAAGCTTCACCCCGCCCCGACCAGCAGCTCTGCTGGGTCTCCCCGTCTCTGGTCTAAGCACCACAGTGTTTACATTATACACCCTACTTTATTTCGAAGAGTCAGTGTGGTTACAGTACTGGTGCAAATCTTGAGTTAGGACTTTACACTTTAGGTTCTCAAATGGGATGGTTTTTAGTTTTTACATGCAAGAGTTCATTACACAGTTTATCATTTTGAATGTTGCAGTAATTTCTTATTCTCTTTCATTGCCCTTGATAAGTTCTTACAGAATTAGATTCATTTTTGTTTGCTGTCTTGCAGTTGCACCAACAGATGAACGATGCCAACTTTGATTACGGTGCTGCAGTTTTGACATCTGAACAAATTCAGGAGATTGTGCAGAGGAGATAATCATCCCTCACTCATTGTAGTTTTAATCGTTCTCCTTGGCCATCATTTGACATTTACCTCTCCTTAGCTATCAAATACTGTTCTCAGCTTCATGCAGCAGTGAGTCATATGCTTTGTAGATGCACAAATAATAGTACAGTATTATGTTGTAAGTGACCGTGCTTTCATATTCATGCTGGTTGGGATGCTTAGGTTTCCAAGTTATTTTTGACGTGCAAGATTCAGTTTATATCCCAGAGTATACATGGCCTGATAGCAAATATGAGTTCTTATTGAAAATTATGGATTATGATGAAGTGATTGTTTGTCAAATTGTTTAGTTTAGAGCTCCTTCTCAACCATCTGTCTTTCATATATTATTGTCTTTTGATAGGAAGCAAAATGAAGGGAACTTACTCCTTAGTGTATATATATCGTCTCAAGTGAGGACGTCCGCATGCGGACTTTGGGGGTAAAACAGGTAAGAGAAATTGAAAGAAAGCTTGTAATTAATCGCTAATATGGTTCTCCCTAATGGGCCTAATTCAACACAGATTAGACCCGGTAGGGTGTTATGTTTGATGCCCCTCTCTTTCTTTCATCTGCCTCGTCTTCCCAATTTCTCTGTTTCTCTCCGTTTATTTTTATTTATTTTTCTTTTCTACTGAATATCCTCTTCTCTTCACCTTGATAGCTTTCATCAGAAACTGCTCTTAAAATTGAAGTGGGTTTTATTGTTAGGGTCTTGATAAACCCATTTTAAACACAAATAACAGATGGTTATCCCTCTTGTATTTTGTCTTCTTCGTCACTATTATATCATTTGATATCAACAAGACAACAAGAATCAGTTCATAACCCCATAATTAACCCAAAATTATCTATCAACTTGACATTTAATTTATGAGTTTTACTAGTTAATTAAGTTAATTTCTGCACTATTTTTTTGTTCTTCATGCACATCCAAGAAATGCCCAAATCATCAAGCTTTTGGAGAACAAAACTTTGCTTCTAGAATCGATTTTGAGGAACCTTTGCGTTCTTTTCTAATTTCAACATAGCTGAAGTGGGTGTTCTGGGGTGATTTTAGTTTTTGGAAAAAAAAACTGTAAATGGGTGTAATAAAATCCGTGATTACCATACACATGATAAAGTTTCTCTGTTTAAGATAATCAAGTCAAAAAACTAATTACATCTATTCTTGTAGTAAAATGGTCAAATTACTTTTTAATTATAGTTGTTTGAAATTGAAACACCATTTTTGTTCTTTTTCAACAAACTGAAGGTCTAGAAATGGTGTTTTATGTGATTTTAATTACATTTGTGGATAGAAATAGAAAATGGGTATAATTGTTGAATGAAGGAGTTGCAGCGATGGTGAGATTGTAAGTTTAGAACACATCAAAATCAAACATTAATTCAGATTACTTTGGTACTAGAAGGATCGAATATACTAACTTAAAGATTCTAAAAGTTGAACCAATTTTATTAACTTCTTTGAAGTTAGTGTTGTTAATGTGAATGAATGGATACTGTCCAAATCTCGATCTCGAGAGAGGGAGGTGGAGATGGAGAGCCACGAACAAAAGCTCAAAACCAATAAACTTTGACTGGGTCTAAACTGGGTTTAACTAGACCCAGTAGAGAAACAATATTAGCGACAACTTGTTTTATTTACCTGTTTTACCCCAAAAGTCCGCATGCGATACGGTCTATCCGCATATAGAGGGGATCAGGTACGGTCTATCCGCATGCGGACTGAGGGTAAGTGGCGGAAACAGAAGAAAAAAAGGTTAAATTTTATATCGTTAATATGGTTTTCCATCCGGGTCGTTTCGAACCCAGTTTTAGACCCGGTTAACAAGTTAACTTTTCCAAAGTTCAGTTTCTTGTTGCTCTCTCTCTTATCTCGATCTCTGAATTTTTCTGTGTCCTCCCCTTCTCTCATGTTTTCTCTCATAAACACTCAAATCTAAATCTTGTAATAATCAGTTAATTTGAAGATTAGATGAAATCTTTCAACTTTTACATCTAAAAGATGCCCAAAATCAACTAAATATAAATGAAGAACAATCTTAAATAGAATTTGAGGAATCCTTGTAGCTTATCTAGTTTAACATCAACATCATTGAAGTGGGTACTTTGGGGCTAATTTTAGATTGTGGGTGTGATTCAATTCAATCTGTATGATGACTATAGATTTATATATGAATTCCAAATCTTGCGTTCAATGTGGATATTCTACAGTTCAAAAGATCTTGACTTCAATGGTGCAAATTAACACGTGAAAACTATTTATACTGTACCATCTAAATCAAGCTTTAATATCTTGGTTTGTAATAATGACAACGAGACTGTTCTAATTCTATAGCTATATTGAATGTCAATGTCATTCGAGTTCAAGGCCCTCGAATTGCAACTCATATACAACAAAAGGTCTATTATTATGTTTATGTGATAGTGAGACTTCATCTGCAAACAGATAATGCTATTTAGAATTTAGAGGATTATGAAACAATGGTTTGGGTTTAATTGTTTAAAGGCATGTCGTCCTAGTTACTCCAAGAAGCTCCAACCTTTCTGTACTAGTTGTCGCCCGGAAGTCCATACTTCACATTTACTTCTCTTAACCTTCCAATCTCAAGGTCTCCTTGTACAACACACCTACTAATAAATTGTTTATACTTCTGTGATTGATCAAATCTTCCCACCAAATACCATACCTATAGAAAAAAAAATTCAAAAATTCCAAAAGATTACTTCAATTAACTTGTCAAATTAAATTTGGCCAAACAATGAAAACTTCCATAAATCATCACAGATCTAATCATCAAATTGAAGTAAAAACAAATTCATAAAGATTTGTTAAAAATATAATCTAACGGTGAAGATCTTACGAGATGAACTGGAGCTTTGATGTGTTTAACTAGAGCAGAACTACACTAATTCTCTCTTGAACGGGGGTAGAAACATCCATCTTATTAGTTGTAATTTGAAGGAGATAGACCAGTTTCAGTTTTCAAGATTCATAATTCTCTTAAGTTTAGGTTAGTTTTTTAAATACAAAGGAATAGACGATTTGCAAGGAGTTATATGCATTGAGAGTTGGAGATCAGAGAGAGACACATAACCAGGAACAGAAGTTCATATTTGATCCTCTGTGGGTTTAGTTAGACCCGTTAGGAGAACCATTTTTACGTAAACAATTAGATACGAATTGTTATAATTGCCGATATTACCCACAGTCCGTACGCGGACAGTCCGCACCAGAGTCCCTCTGTATATATATATATATCAGAGAGGCTCAGGTGCGGAAGACCGCATATTGAAAGGGTAAGAAAGGTAATAATGTAAATAATTTCCAGTTTTATATATAGTACATCGCTAATGTGGTAACTCTTTCGGTTCCACTTATACCCGGTTTAGACCCGATAAAAATTGCTTTCTTTAATTCTTTCCGGGGCTTTCTCTTTCCTTCTCTCTTCATTTTCACTTCTTCGTCATTTCTCTATATCTATATGGATGTTGTACCTCTCTCTCTCTCTTTTTCAACAAATACTCTATTCATCTATCTTCTTCTCTTTAAAATGGTTATTGAATTTCGATATATTAAAAGACATTAAACCAAGCAAAGAACAACCAGGAACTAGAAATTTGATATATCTTTCTCTCTTAGACGAAAATAAAAACCAGATATTCATTCAAGGTTTACCATATTCAATTAAATCATATCTTGAATAAATAAAACTTTGATATGGACTGGGTAGAAATCGACAATTGCTAAGAAATTAAAACTAATGAAATTTGTATGTAATGATTTGGGTGTTATTCAAGAATTAATAACCCTATAAACGACATGAGATGAATTAGCAAATGGGTTTCAAAATACATAACATAACCTATCATTTGAATTCAGATTTTCTTTTATGGGTTGTACTATAACAACAAACTTCATTAGAATTGGTCATGACTTGAAATCTTTTGATTCAAGCTTCATGAGAATAGCTTTCTTGCTTAGGAATCAAAGCAAACAGATATCCTCATAATCTCTTTTCATATAGTAAACAAACAGCTAGCCAAGAATTCTGAAAACCTTGAATCGATATTTGATTTTTTTTTTTAATCCAAATTGGAATATCAATTTAGTTTCTTATGAATTTGTTCTTAAGTTCAATCAAATTGTTTAAAGAAAACCCTAGATTGAAAAACGAGTTTAAAAGAAGAAGATGGAGAGGGGAAAAGAGAGAGGGAGAGAAGCGGACGAAAAACACGAAGGAAAAAACATTGTATCTACTTACTGATCACTACTGGGTTGAAGTGAACCCGGAGAACTTGCCACATTAGCGATAAACTAAAGAAAGAAACAAGAAAACACTAACTTTATATATATACATACCGGAGATACAACATAGATCAGACAATGTTAGTTGTATCTTGAGTTCTTGACCATTATCCAAGTACCTCATCATAGTCAATTAGTTGATATTCATAAATATTCGACGAATAAATCTGTTTTTCTAGAAGTCGAATATAGGATTCTTCACTAATATTTGACAAATCTTCGTGTGGTTTGTTTTAAGAGTTAGAAATAGGATATCAACATAAAATAAAATTTGATATTTGCAAGTTGCAACTGTGTTCCCAACACAAATCTTCAGTTTTAATTGTAAGCACCATAGTACGTTTACTGCCAGCTGATATTCAAATAACGCTTGGTTCAGATCCATACGATGGCTGAAGAGACCTTCTGGAAGGTCACGGTCAAAGTATTGATTGGACAGTTGTCAAGGATCCAACTGCCTCATAATAGTTTTACCAGGTGGTTTAGGTGACGGAATTAGGATAAGCATTAGACATGCAGGAGTATTGAATCACATACTACTCTTTATTAAAGTAGTGATATAGGAGGAGACATGTAACCCAATAGAGAGCCGTTAGATCTCCATTGGCGATCTGACGGTCATTATCAAGCGGTGCCGGTTACCTATATATAGGGCCTTGAAAGTCATGTTCCAGGTATGATCTTTCAGTCTTGTTTTAGCTCACTACTATCTCATCTTCCAAACTAACTTGATCGTCGGAGAGTCTTCCCACGAAGGAAAAGCTAAGGATTGAAGCTTTGAAGTTAAAGACGTTATCAGTCTTACATTAATAATTATGATTATGATAGATACTTGAAGAGGAGTAATATTCTTCCTCCCTAGCATTAGAAGCAAACATTCCTCGAAGTACCTATACACGCTATCAAGCCATTACTACATAAATAGTACACTGGTAACCATTGTCCATTGGCATATAAAGTTTAATCATGAAAGCCATCCTCTTGGACAATCTCCAACCGTGTTGCGAAAACGCAAAAAGAAGTCACTATTTCATTAATTTATATATGTTATTAGAATTCATAAACTGATTTTATATGGCTTTGATCTTCTTAGGTATAATGAATTTGGGGCAGTAACACATTCTCATTGTTGATTTGGTAAGAGACCACAGGTCCTGCCCAAAAAATCCCAAAAAAATCTTCCTCTTAAACTTGTAAATGTAGCCGTGGCATCTTAAATTTAAGAGACTATTAGAGATGCTCTAAGTTCATGTTTTTTTTTTTTTGGTTTAATATTAACAAATAACGTGGGATCATAAACCTAAACACGAGCTCCATCTTCATTAAGGATCAAAGATAAACTTTACTCTGTATGAACGTAATTAAGATAGATGTGCATCTGCCCAATGTAAATGCAACTACCTACCAAAATACATGCTAGCTAATAGTTGGGTAAAACATGATGGGCACTAGAACGATAGTTTTTCACTAGCCATTAAACCAAATGACCTCTTGTGTGGACACAACACCACTTCCCAACAAACACCTTAACTCTTTCCATCTGCTCTCTATGACAGCCTATATTACATGACACAAGTTCACAACTACCCAATTAAATGCACCTCAACTCCACCCCTTTATCTATGTTTGCTTTTGTGTTACAAATGGTAAAATAATTCATCCCTACTTGTTTTTCTTAACAATTCTTGCTAAGGAATCCCTTACTTGATCTTGAAAACATGAGAACTCAATCATCTCTTGTGTTCTTTACACTTTTACTTTTCTGTTTTCTTAATGGATCAGTCTTTTGTGCTGCACCACCTACAGTAGAGGCACAATGCAGCAATGAGTTCTCCAAAGTTGGTGTGTGTTTAAGCTTTGCAACAGGGAAAGCAGATTCACCTACTAAAGATTGTTGTACTAAAATTGAAGAAATTAAGGATAAGAATCCCGTATGTTTGTGCTTTGTGATTCAACAAGCTCATGATGGAGCTAGTTCACTCAAGTCTATGGGTCTTCAAGAAGCAAAGCTCCTTGAGCTTCCTAGTGCTTGTAAATTGGCTAATGCAAGCATCAGTGAATGCCCAAGTAACTAAAACCTTCTTATATGTTTTTCATAAACAAATTTGTT
>JABWDY010018606.1:10162-26332 GCA_013358455.1 Thalictrum thalictroides | reverse complement strand
TTATTATTGATTATTCATCTTGTTTTTACTGTTTTGATGTGTAAGTTTAGATTCAATTGGTGATTTATTAGGATTTTTTGCTTATTTGTTCATGAGATTTATATGAGCTGCTTGAAATATTTTAAAATGATGAGATTTTGTTTACTAATGTCTATAAATCAATTTTTTGAATTGTAGGTTAACCAACTTGTGCCTAATGTGTTAGGCAACATATTTGATAGGTTGTATTTAGTGCCTAATGTGTTAAGCAACATGTTGTTAGTCTTTATCTTGTTTTAGATTGGTTTTCGTTCGATGATAAGGAGATCTCAATTTTGCTTTTGAATTCTGCGGTTTACTTGAAGAAAGAGATCTCATTTTAAGCAAAACTCGATCGTGGTGATTTTAATTGAGATTTAATATGTTTTTTTTCAATCAGATCTTTCAATTGATGATTTGTTAGACTTTCAGCTTAAGTAGTTATATAATTTCATTAGAACTTCATTCAACAGTTTTTGTATGATGAATTTGGTTGATTAATATGTGTTAAGTATTACGGGTGCTTAATATGTTAAGCAGTACGGGTGCTTAATGTGTTAAGCAATATAATGGGTGCTTAAGCTGTGGATATCTACTATAAATTGGACATGTTCTTTGGTTTTGGTTATATTTGAAATGTTACAATTTTTAAGTTGTGCATATATGGTGTTGTTGGATGGATCCATAAGCTCTAAATGGTAAGAACACTCACTAAATGAGAGGTTGATGATTCGAATCCATCTGGATCCAATTTGAGTTGATCAACTCAAAAAAGGAATTGATATTTAACACTAGCATATAAATCTAACTGTTTCACATGTAAGCAATTGTTTATAAGGTGTTTAGCATGTTAAGCAACTTTTAGAGTATTACTTAATATAATATTGCTTAGTTGCATAACATGTTAAACAACTTTTAGAGTATTGCTTAATATGTGAAGCAACGTCTTCGGAGTGTTGTTTTACATGTTAACATGTTACACAACATTGCTTAACATGTAATGCAACTTTTAGAGTGTTGTTTAATATGTTAAGCAACTTTTAAAGAGTTGTTTCACATGTTAAACAACTTTTAAAGAGTTGTTTCACATGTTAAGCAACAATTTAATTGTTGTTTTACAATTAACCAATAATGTAATTGTTGCTTTACATGTTAAACAACTAAAGGTATGGTTTTTAATTCTTTACATACTTTACATGTTACACAACATTCTAAATGTTGCGTAACATGTTAAGCAACAACAAATTTATTGCTTAAGATATTAGGCATCGTTTTCAAAGTGTTGTTTTACATGTTAAACAATTCAAAAAAAAGCACATTCATACAAGTTTAATTGCATAATATGTTAAAAAATTATTTTATGAGTTGTTTAACATGTTAAACAAAAGCATGGAAAGAAGATGTTAAAACATGTTAAATAACTAAAAAAAGAAGATGGTATTCTACACAAGCATGAAAAATTAAATGTGTGACATTTACGAGTTGCTTAACATGTTAGGCAACTAATGTTAAACAATTGTTTTATGAGTTGCTTAACATGTTAAGCAATTACGTACTTTTTATGCTTTTAACCGCTGTTACGTACTTCAAAATTTTACAGCTGTATTATTTCAAAATAAAGGGTACATGCGTCATTTGGAGCCGATGTCCTTAAACCTAACTAAAGGTTGCCGGTGTCCTGCATCCTAACAAAACTACCTATTTAGTTAGGAGTCGTCGACGACTCCTAAGGCGTCGGCGCCTGGACGTGTTGGTGAAGGTGGTCGGCGACTCCTAAGGCGTCGGCGCATGGACGTTTTCGTGAAGGTGGTGTATCCAACACCAACCCCAACCCTAAATAAATAGGTAGTTTTGTTAGGATGCAGGACACCGACAACCTTTAGTTAGGTTTTAGGACATCGGCTTCAAATGACGCATGTACCCTTTATTTTGAATTAATACAGCTGTAAATTTTTGAAGTACGTAACAACGGTTAAAAGCATAAAAAGTACGTAATTGCTTAACATGTTATGCAACTTATGTTAAGCAACTCATAAAACAATTGCTTAACATGAGTTGCCTAACATGTTAAACAACTCGTAAATGTCACACATTTAATTTTCCATGCTTATGTAGAATACCATCTTCTTTTTTGAGTTATTTAACATGTTAAACAGCTCATTAAATAATTTTTTAACATATTAAACAATTAAACTTGTACGAATGTGCTCTTTTTTGAATTGGTTAACATGTAAAACAACACTTTAAAGACGTTGCCTAATATCTTAAGCAATAAATTTATTGTTGCTTAACATGTTACTCAACATTTAGAATGTTGTGTAACATGTAAAGTATGTAAAGAATTAAAAACCATACCTTTAGTTGCTTAACATATAAAACAACAATTAAATTATTGGTTAATTTTAAAGCAACAATTGCTTAGCATGTTAAGCAATAATTGTTTAACATGTGAAACAACTCTTTAAAAGTTGCTTAACATATTAAGCAACACTCTAAAAGTTGCATTACATGTTAAGCAATGTTGTGTAACATGTTAACATGTAAAACAACACTCCGAAGACGTTGCTTAACATGTTAAGTAATACTCTAAACATGTTAAGCAATATTAAGATACACTCTAAATAACATGTTAAGCAATATTAAGCAACACTCTAAAAGTTGCTTAACATGCTAAACACCTTATAAACAATTGCTTACATGTGAAACAGTTAGATTTGTATGCTTGTGTTAAATATCAATTTTCTTTCTGAGTAGATCAACTCAAATTGGATCCAGATGGATTCGAACCATCAAACTCTCATTTAGTGAGCGTTCTTACCATTTAGAGCTTATGGATCCATCCAACAACACCATATATGCACAACTTAAAAATTGTAACATTTCAAATATAACCAAAACCAAAGAACTTTCTTTCTGAGTTGATCAACTCAAATTGGATCCAGATGGATTCGAACCATCAAACTCTCATTTAGTGAGCGCTCTTACCATTTAGAGCTTATGGATCCATCCAACAACACCATATATGCACAACTTAAAAATTGTAACATTTCAAATATAACCAAAACCAAAGAACTTTCTTTCTGAGTTGATCAACTCAAATTGGATCCAGATGGATTCGAACCATCAAACTCTCATTTAGTGAGCGCTCTTACCATTTAGAGCTTATGGATCCATCCAACAACACCATATATGCACAACTTAAAAATTGTAACATTTCAAATATAACCAAAACCAAAGAACTTTCTTTCTGAGTTGATCAACTCAAATTGGATCCAGATGGATTCGAACCATCAAACTCTCATTTAGTGAGCGCTCTTACCATTTAGAGCTTATGGATCCATCCAACAACACCATATATGCACAACTTAAAAATTGTAACATTTCAAATATAACCAAAACCAAAGAACATGTCCAATTTATAGTAGATATCCACAACTTAAGCACTCGTTGCTTAACACATTAAGCATCCATTATATTGTTTAACACATTAAGCACCCGTACTGCTTAACACATATTAATCAACAAAACTCATCATACAAAAACTGTTGAATGAGGTTCTAATGAAATTATATAACTACTTAAGCTGAAAGTCTCACAAATCATCAATTGAAAGATCTAATTGAAAAAAACATATTAAATCTCAATTAAAATCACCACGATCGAGTTTTGCTTAAAATGAGATCTCTTTCTTCAAGTAAACCGCAGAATTCAAAAGCAAAACTTAGATCTCCTTATCATTGAACGAAAACCAAATTTAAAACAAGATAAAGACTAACAAACATGTTGCTTAACACATTAGGCACTAAATACAACCTTTCAAATATGTTGCCTAACACATTAGGCACAAGTTGCTTAACCTACAATTCAAAAAATTGATTTACAGACATTAGTAAACAAAATCTCATCATTTTAAAACATTTCAAGCAGCTCATATAAATCTCATGAACAAATAAGCAAAAAATCCTAATAAATCACCAATTGAATCTAAACTTACATATCAAAACAGTAAAAACAAGATGAATGATCAACAATAATCAAATGAAGATAGAAAAATAAAGCATAAAAACCTTTTCAAATGATGAAATCAATTAAGATCTGCATTCTTTAGATCTCAATCTTCAACAAAAACGTAGAAATAATAATAATAAAAAACAGATCTGATTAGAAATCATCAAAAGGACATCCTTCTTCGAGCATAATAAAAAGAAGTTTAGAAAACCGAGATCTTCTTCTTCTCAACGAAACTGGATCTCCTTCAAGCGAAATATGAAACCAAAAAATTCAGATTAACAAAACTTTGTTTTTTATACTGATTTTGAAGGGGTATATTGGGTATTATTAAAAATTCAGAAACCGAATAATACGTCCTGAAAACATAGTAGCATCGTATAATTGAAGTTTTAAGATTAACAAACTGTGGGCTTCTGTCCTTCCAACAACGAAACATGGGCCCATGAGTAAAAGCTAAAGAAACATGTAACCTAGTCCTTGGGCCCAGTTCTTAGATTTCTTTTATTTTCTTTGGAAAATTTTGGTTTGCAAAAGTTTTCGGATGGAAAATTTCCTAACCTTCTATTTACACCCTAATACGTTTTTACTAACGTTGCTTGCCTACGCCCTACTTGCCCAGACGGCAGACGGACCTTTTCTTTCACTTGCTCAAGTGCTTTCTTTCACTTGCTCTAGTGCTCAACCTTGCCAGTTAAAAAGAAATCCAACAACAAACAATAAACAAGGCAAAGTAGTTCCTTCTCTCTTTCTCTCTAAAACCCTTGGCAATCCAATGACCACGTTCACTGGTCTGCCAAACATTGAGCTGCTACTGCACTTTGTATTGATTTCTATAGTTAATAGCAGAAGCAGCTTCTCTTTCGCAATCCCGCCCATCCCTTTTTTCTGCCATCAATACTCATGAACATTCATCTGAACCCGACATGGTAATCCCATTCAAAACCCCATCTTTGATTCGTCTTCAAAAGCATTTTTATCTATTGGGTTCTCACCATTTTCTCAGATTTTCTTCCCAATCTCAATTCCATCAAAATGACTTCACCAACTTAGTTTCAAAGGTATGTGATCTTTTACGAGATTCTCAATGGAAAAGAAGTTCTGAATTGATTCATTTGAGTTCTAAATTAACACCCCATCACGTTAAAACCATTCTTCAGACTCATACGAATTCAGAATCTGTGTTACAATTTTTTTATTGGATTTCAAAGAGACATTTTTACAAACACAACTTGGTTTGTTTTTTCGTTTTGTTAAATCGTCTTGTTTGTGATTGGAATTTTGTGCCTGCTGATCACGTAAGGATTTTGATGATTAAAGCTTGTAGAAATGAGGAAGAACTCAAAAGGGTGATTGTTTTTTTGAATGAAATGAGCAAAATTGGACTTGAGTTTACTTTATATAGTTATAATACACTTTTGATTCAATTGGGTAAGTTTGAGATGGTTGCCACTGCCCAAAATGTTTATAAAGAGATGTTGAGTAAAGGGATTGAATTCAGTCTTTTGACTTTTAATACTCTCATTAATATATTATGTAAGAAGGGTAAGGTTCGAGAGGCTGAGGTAATTCTAAGTCGGATGTTACAGTACGATATGAAGCCGGATGTTTTCACATATACATCTTTCATTCTTGGCCATTGTAGGAATGGTAATTTGGATTCAGCCTTTAGAATTTTCAGTATAATGGTTCAGGAAGGTTGTGACCCCAATTCTGTGACGTATTCTACATTGATTAATGGCCTTTGCAATGTGGGCAGGTTAGATGAGGCACTAGACATGTTTGAAGAAATGATAGAGAAAGGCATTGAACCAACAGTCTATACGTATACTATCCCAATCACTTCACTTTGTGGGATTGGCCGTGTTGAGGAAGCTTGTGAGCTTGTGGCTGATATGAGAAAGCGAGGATGCCACCCAAATGTATATACCTTATCAGCTCTTATAAGTGGTTTGTGTCAATCAGGGAAATTAAAAATAGGGATTGGAGTGTACCACAGAATGTGTAGAGATGGATTGCTTCCAAACGTAGTTACATACAATGCCCTGATAAATGAACTCTGTGCAGAAGGCAGGTTTCAGTCTGCTCTCAAAATATTTCATTGGATGGAAAGACGCGGTATCTTGTCTAACAGTCGAACGTACAATGAGATTATGAAGGGGTATTGCTTAGAGCTTAAGATTGAAAAGGCAATGGTTCTTTTTGATAAAATGCTGAAGGCAGGCCCTCCTCCAACTTTGGTTACATATAACACACTTGTGGATGGATATTGTAAATGTGGTAATCTGGATAATGCAATGAGGCTAATGGATTTGATGAAAGAGAATGGTTGTGAACCAGATGATTGGACTTATACAGAACTTATTTCTGGCTTTTGCAAGAAGGGTGACTTGGACGCAGCTTCAAGGATTTTCAAAGAAATGCTAGACAAGGGTGTATGTCCGAATGCGGTTACTTTTACTGCTTTAGTTGATGGCAACTGTAAGGAGGGGAAAGTTGATGTTTCCCTGTCTATAATTCAGAGGATGGAGGAGTATGGCTGCAAGCCAAATGTGAAGACTTACAATTCTGTGATAAACGGCTTGTGCAAAGAGAATAAATTTTCCGAAGTGGGAAAGCTTATTCATAACATGGCAGAGCAAGGGTTGTCACCCAATGTGGTGACATATGCAACTCTGGTCAATAACCTAAGCAGGAATGGTGAGATCCCTTCTGCACTTGAGTTCATTGATAAAATGTTAAAGAAAGGTTGCATACCCAACCTCCATGTTTATAGTTCACTCATTTATGGGCAATGTCAAGAAGGCAAGGCTCAGGATGCCGAACAATTGATAGAAGAAATGGAAAATAAAGGAATGGTTCTTGACGAGGTTGCATATACCTCGATCATTGATGGTTTTATTGTGTTGGGCAAGGTAGATCATGCTTTCTCGCTTCTGAGGAAGATGATTGGGTCAGGGTGCAAACCAAACTTCCGAACTTATACTGTGTTGGTTAAAGGTTTGCAGAATGAAAACTTGTTGGAAGAAAATTGTCTTGATGCCAGTATAACTTGCAGCTCAGATAACGTTGATACAGAAATCCTATATGGGCTCTTACTCAAAATGTCTCAGACTGGATGTGATGTAACTGTTGACACCTATGGTACTCTAGTTAGTGGTTTGTGTAAAACAGGCAGGTTGCATGAAGCAGATCAATTGGTTAGTAGCATGACCCAGAAAGGATTGAGTCCTAATGAAGAGATATATACGTCTCTACTAATAGCTAATTGTAAGAATATGAAAGTGGACCCTGCATTGGAGATCTTTAACACAATGGTAAATACCGGCTTTGAGCCTCGACTATATATCTATAAAGCATTGATTTGTGCTCTCTACAAGGAGGGCAAGCTAGAGGAAGCTCAAACATTATTTGAGAGCATGCTTTGCAAACAATGGAATCCTGATGAGATTGTATGGACAGTCCTGATTGATGGTTTATTGAAGGAGGGGGAATCAGATGCATGTATGAAATTTTTTCGCATAATGGAATTGAGAAACTACTCTCCCAACTTCCACACTAATGTTATCTTGGCCAGGGAACTCTCAAAGGTGGATAAAAGTATTGAAACAGATTGGGTTGCTGATAAGCTGCGAGTCAAAGGGATATCTTCCCGTATGGGATGTGTCAATTAAGCTAACACATGTGTCATAAACAAAACGACAGCTCGACATCAAAGCGGGGGTATGTGTCTGCTTAATACTTATTCACTTCACGTCTCCCTCTTGGCTCTTGCTTATTGCTCTCTGTCTGTCCTGTGTTTCTGCATATCTGAGGTTTTAGAAGAAAAGGGGTTGTTTGTTTCACACTTTGTCATGTAATGGAAGATATCAATAGTGAAAAGGGAATGGAAGAAGAAGAGTTTGGAATGCTGACGAAGTCTTTGGAGGAGAAGGATAATGAGAATGAGGGTATCAATGAAGATAAGATGACTTTGGCTCAGTGTTTCCAGTATTTACAAAGCTTTCCCGATCCCGATGCTCCCAATCCCCTTTCCATGGTTCGTTCTCTCACTCTCTCCATATCTCCCATAGTTCATTTGTATAAGCTCTATACTTGGTACATTTCAATGAGTATTTTGATTATGATGATAGCATATTGGCAACACATTACAATCTTTTTGAATATATATGGGCGAAATTTCTGAAATTTGGCTGGATAATTAGAAGAAAGTTGCTTACTTGCTTATTAGTGTCAAATTTTACATCTTAATGCTGAATAAACAAACCATAAACCATTGCATGCCTACTTTACCTCCATACTGGCTGACTGCAATAATGTTGAACAGGTAGTTTTCGATGATAAAACCGAGACACCTTTCAGGTCAGTATCAAGCTTGGAACAGGTAGTTTTCGATAAACCCGAGACACCTTTGAGGTCAGTATCAAGCTGTATTTCATTTCTTTCTGTTTTTCATCAAGTTCTCTATTTCTAGTTAGTTTATTGTTGTCTCATAATAGTTTTCTTATTTCTTGAAGCTATGAAGAACAACAAGCTATGAAGAAAGCTAAGCTTTTGCGCTATAGAACGGGCAGAAGAAGTTCGAGCAGATTCAGACCCTCAGTTCCCTAGTTTTGTGATATCTATGCCCCCATCACATGTCTACGGAGGATTTTGGATGGTAACTAAAGACAATCTTGGACATATTGTATTTGAATTACTAGGTATATCTTTACTAATATTTTCTGTTAACAGGGACTTACTTCCTGCAGAATTCTGCAACGCACACCTTCCAAAACATGATGTTAAAATGACTTTGATTGATGAAAATCAAGAGGAATTTGTTTCTAATTACCTTTGGGATAAGATTGGACTGAGCGGTGGATGGAAAGGTTTCGTTGTTGCTCACATGTTGGTGGAAAGAGATGCAGTTAATCAAGGCTACAGCATTCCAGGTTTGAGTTAGATTCGTTTGTGATTATCTTCTTCATGACTGTTGACTTGATTTTCCTGAATTGTGTCTAGTATCGTTGTCTACTCTAGAGATAACTAGTCTTCTTGTGTTACTTTTCTCAATCCATGATATACTATTACACAATAACATTTTTACTTAATTAGGGTAGGATTAAGAACCATGATCCAACTGACTCATTTTTGTAGTCAACTGAAACTCTGAAAGTATCTACCCAAACAGTTGCAGTGGGTTAATCATAAGAACTCTTTCCTGCAACTAATCATTTTTGTCATTGAATACCACCTGATTTTTTCATATGCTTTACCTAGCTATCCTTGACTAAGAAACTTTTAAGGTGTCCAACATGTAGTGGTGCAGCATGCAAAATTATGTGTAAATGGTCTGGAATGACTGAAGGTGGACAGATGAGATAATTAGTTTGATATTTTGATCTAGGAGATATCCTGTGATATCATCTGAATGTTGGATCCTGCAAATATGCATGTGCTTGTGGTCTGGATGCATTTGGTGTAATGGAAGCATATGAAATCAGACCTTGAAAATCAAAGGGGAGGTTTGCCTCATAACTAGGAAGAACTAGGAAATGATAAATAGGAATGTATAAGCAGAAAATGAGGTTTGTCTTATAATGGAAACATATAAACATCAGACCATGTATAAGCATTTTGTTATTGGCTTTGAATATAGTGTCATATAAAATATGTAAACCTCTAAAAAACCTATACTTGTTCCTAAAAAATGACATACTGTATTACCTACAAACTTTCTGAAAGCAAATCCCATTACATAAGCCTTAATATATTTTTAAGTAAAAACATTCTAATAACTAAAAGTAACTTCCATAATATAGAAACCAGTTGCCTAGAATGGAAAGGATGAAAATAAAACCATATGCCGTTTTTCTTCATTCTCTCTCCTATCTCTAAAGTCAAAGATTACTTGTTCTACATCAAATTTATAAAAAGTTGCACTATTGCTATTTATTATGCAGTTGTATGCTTAAAATCTTTTTCTTCTCAGAACTGCAGATATGGAAACGATGGAGTTCACATCCTTTGCTCCAGCAGGACTTATTGGATATGCCTTATATGAAGTTAACACTTCAAAAAAACTTTCTACTCAGTGTGGGATGGATGGTGAAAATAGATGTGAAGGTACACATTTTCTTGTGTTCATATTGATTTCCTTGGAATTCTTACTTCTGCAACTTTTGTCCATTTCTTCAATCACTGCTCTACTCTATTAAGTGTACTTCATTACTTCTTCTCTTTTCTAAATATTGTAGAAAAATCACATTGCAGTTGCATTGGAGAATGTATTTTGGTTTCTTGAGGGACCAATTTTGTGTACTGTGCAGGGGTTAAGAGTAAGAAATATGTCTTGTCACTCTTGAAAAACAGAAGTACAAGAAGGGCTAAGAGTTGGGTGCATGTCTAGGTTAACTCTTGAAAAAAAATGTGTGGGATCATACATGAGTAGTATAAAGTTACTTGCACATTGTCCTAGCTTTTATTGAGACAAGTGTAGCTAGCATTTGAGCATGTGATGCATAATAGTTGAGCAAATCCTCCCTGTTGAATGTTGATTACATATTTATAATTCTCTGCAGGAATCAGAGCCAATATATATCTTAGTCCAAGCTGGTGCATAACACGAAAGGTTACTGATAGATTAGGAAGCAGAAAAAGGAAGTATGGCTAAAGTTGTCTAATAATTCCTGACATTGAGATTCACGCAACTGATCCCCAACAATTAGAATAAGGCTTCTTGATGGTGGTTAAACTTGTGATTCAGCCTCATTAATACCGCCTCAACACAATTCCGTTCAAAGAGTTTGTCTGTTACTAATGTGGTAAAACACTCCCACTCATGCCTGATGCGCATGTTAGTGTATTTAAGCTTCCCAAATAACTTAGAAATTCTGAATATGTTCAGACGTGGATCGTTTCATTTTTTTTCATACAAGCGATTCATGCATAAAAGAGATAAAGTAAAGTCTACAAAAGTTTTATTACCCCAACAATTGAGATTAGGTCTCCTGTGTAGCAAATTTTTTTTATTTGTTCATTCTATTATTCTTATAGGAGCAAGTCTGAGTCTTCTCAAAATTTTGTATCTGATTCAAGTTGACCTTTTAAGGGAATGCACATAAGATTGACTGATTGAGATTGTAATTTCTTCTTCGCAAGGAAAATACCCCAATGGTTTTGAATTATTATCATTGTTGTAAGGTTGGCTAGCAAGTTTTTCTATGTGTACTTTGTAAGACTGTCAGACTAACATACTGTAATTTATATTTTGGATAGTCAGATGTATTTGGATTTATTTAACCTAACAGCTTTAACTATCATTTATCAAGTGTTGGAACTGTATATTCATTACATTTCATTACTTTTTTTACACTGGAGCTAACTGTCAATGGGTATACAGTATATGGTCCCTTTGTGTTGCATGACATACAGTAAACAGTTGTTAGCATGGTTCAAAAAATCGAAATCGGATTTCACAACTATTTATGAAGACACATGAAAACTGGTTTCCAGTGTCGAAATCTCAGCAAAAAACGTTTGTGCCCCACCCCAACTCGGCATCATGAACTCCTGGTTGCAAGTAAATGGTACTCCTACAAGATTTTCACAGTTTTATTCATAATATTGTAGCTTCAGTATGATCTACAGAAATGAATGGAGAGGGAAGTACAGTAGTAAAGTTGGGAAGTGGGAACTAGTCTGTGTTGGTTCAATTTGAAGATGAGTGTAGGCTTGACCCATTGGACTAGATATATACAAACTTCCAACTTTTTGCCTTTGGAGCCTATTTAAATTTTGATCCAAATCCAAACTTTATGGAATCGGGTCACAGATATCCATTGATCTCATGCCCATATGATGATGTGTCAATTAAGCTAACACATGTGTCATGAACAGAACGACAGCTGGACATCAAAATAGTGTATGTGTCTGCTTAATACTTATTCACTTCACTTCTCCCTCTTGGCTCTTGGTTATTGCTCTCTGTCTCTGTCCTGTGTTTCTGGATATCTGAGGTTTTAGAAGAGAAGGGGTTGTTTGATTCACACTTTGTCAAGTTAATGGCAGATATAAGTAGTGAAGAGGAAATGGAAGAAGAAGAGTTTGGAATGCTGATGAAGTCTGAGGAGGAGAAGGATAATGAGAATGAAGGTATCGATGAAGATCAGATGACTTTGACTCAGTGTTTCCAGTCTTTACAAAGCTCGCCCGATCCCGAGACTCCCAATCCCCTTGCCATGGTTCTTTCTCTCACTCTCTGCATTTCACCTATAGTTCATTTGTTTATGCTCTATACTTTTGGTACATTTCAATGAGTATTTGGACGATGATGATAGCATATTGGCAACACAGTATAAATTTTTGGAATATATATATGGGCGAAATTTGCCGAAATATTGGCTGGATAATTACAAGAAAGTTGCTTATAAATGTCGAAGTTTACATCTTAATGCTGAATAAACAAACCATAAACCATTGCATGCCTACTTTACCTCCATAGTGGCTGACTGCCATAATGTTGAACAGGTAGTTTTCGATGAACCGGACACACATTTCAGGTCTCTACCAAGCTTGGAACAGGTAGTTCTCAATAAACCCGAGACACCTTTCAGGTCAGTACCAAGCTATTTCTGTTATTCAACAAGTTCTCCGTTTCAACTTTCTAGTTTTTTTATTGTTGTCTCATAATAGTTTCTTATTTCTTGAAGCTATGAACAAAAACAAGCATTGCCAAATCATGATGAAGCGAAGCTCTGCACTATAGAACGGGCAGAAGAAGTTCGAGCAAATTTAGACCCTCATTTCCCTAGTTTTGTGAAATCTATGCTCCCATCACATGTCTATAAAGGATTTTGGATGGTAATTAAAAGACAATCTTGAACATATTGGATTTGGAATACTAGGTATATCTTTACTAATATTTTCTATTAACAGGGAATTCCTGCAGAATTCTGCAAAGCACACCTTCCAAAACATGATGTTCAACTGACTTTGATTGATGAAAATCAGGAGGAATTTGTTACTAATTACCTTTGGGATAAGATTGGACTGAGTGGTGGATGGAAAGGTTTTGCTGTTGCTCATAAATTGGTGGAAAGAGATGCATTAGTTTTCCAGTTAATCAAGGCTACGACATTCCAGGTTTGATTTAGATGCGTTTGTGAGTATATTCTTCATGATTGTTGACTTGATGTTCCTGAATTGTGCCATGGAATACCACCTTATTTTTTCATATGCTTGTCATTATTGTAGGTGCACATCATAAGGGCATTTATTCTGGGTGCGGTCGATGGGGCTATAGGCCTTCTCACTTCGGATTCCAATCCAAAACACTCAAGTGCATGTATGTTGCTTGACATCTCTGATATTTCATTCGTCATTCAAGTAAAATGGTTATGTTAATACCCTTACTAAATGGGTAATGCAGGTAAGAGAATGGAGACTTGTAGAAAGAGTACGAGAAAACGTCCAAAGAGTGTTTCATTTGCTGCTACTGTTCAAGCCCCAAGAAATGATAAGTTTGGAAGTGACAGTGATGAGGTTGCTTCAGAAGTTCTTGAAGGTATCGGATTTTTGAAGACCATTGTTGAGTTCAAAGATGTGAGAGATTTGAAGAGCTTTACCATTGCCATAAATGGTTTAGTTATTGACTCTGAGCTATCTAAGAATGAACGGACTAAGTACTATGAACTCTGCTGCAGTCAAGATGCTTTCCTTCATGACAATCTTCTAGCGGGCATCAATATGAAGCTGGCTGCAGGAGCAATTTCCGAAACAGTAAACATTGCTGACGCCATAAAATCCAGTAAGCTTAGTTCTTCTCGAGATGACTATGCGACATGGGATAAGTGTCTCAGAGCACTTGAGCAGCTTGGCATGAATGTAGGATTTTTACGTGCTCGAATACAAAAACTTTTGAAAATTGCCAATGAATCAGAAGGGGCAGTAGACTTGAAGCAGTATAGTGAAGCCATTGTTGGGCAAGCTCGTGTGAAGGAGGAGATAAGAAGTATGAAAGCTCAACTTGTTGAACTAGAAAAGGCCTCCAAAAGGATGGGTACCAAGATAAAATTTTTGAAAAAGAAGGCTAGGAGGCATGAGTTGAAGTTCCAGACAGAGGTTAGTTCTCCTTGGTGAACTTTCAGAGTACTAGAGTAGTTAATCAAGACTGTGAGGTGTATAGAAAAATCCACATATTTTTTTTTTATCCCTAACCGAATACGATAAACAGTAGAAGTCTTTTGTCTTTTTGGGGAGTTTTGTCAAGTTGGGTTTCACCAGAATCATGTACAAACTGCAAAAAGATTGTAAGAGTATGCACTAATGCATTATATATAAAATCTATGGTATTCCATCTGAAGCGCCACTCTTTCTAATATATGCTCTTGTCTCTTTTAACTTACCTGATTCGAGCTCTACAATTTAAGTTGATTACTTTAGTTTCTCTCGATTAGATAGGTTTTATAATATCACTTCAGGAGTACGTGACAACCTGCCACCATTACTGTGAATGTGTACGTCGTGATCCTCTGAACCATGGTTCAGATCAGAGCCTTGCATACATGTTTTCTCTTCATATTCTTATTAATTCATTTAAAAGGAACAATGTGGGGCTATCATGCTCAGGACGACAGGACAAAGAAGCTTGCAGAGAGATGGTAATCCATTGGTATTTATGTGTATGAGCCTTAGTACGTCTGGAATTTTTCCAGTTTTGCACCATCATCAACATCTAGCTACATACGTTACCCTTAATACGAAGGATTTACAATATTTGTACTGCATATATATTCTTTCTACAACACGATTTTTTCTTGTTTTATTGTCGATTCATTCAGCATCTCTAGTTGCTTCTGCCTTTGTCTCTTTGCTACCATGAGCCATTGAAAGCTATTCTTGCAAGTTAGACACTGTAGGTACCTCCAACCATTAGTCTTGTACTTCTTATACACTGGATATACATCTGTTGTACCATCACAATAAACATGGCTGCACTTTTTTCCACTCCATGGACAATTCTCCTCCAAATGATCATCATAACATTTGAAGCATCCCTTAGGATCTGAATCACCTTTGACAATAGCTTCATCAAGCCATTGTTTACTATCTGCACAAAATCCATTCTGGCATTTAAGGTATGTTCTTCCAAGGTTCTGAGAGACCATGATCATTAATATACTATTGCAGTTCGGCTGTAGACATGGTCGATTTACCCAAGGACATTCGAGGGCTGAATGTTCCTCTTGAGCACATACCTGACAGATAATCGGACAATTTGAATTCAACATTGTGATGTTTTCTTTGGTTATTGTTGGTTCAGCCTTAGTAGTTGTCCTTGTTGTTGTTGTTTCTCTTTTTACTTCAGTGAGCCATTGAAAGTCATTGCAAGCATAACAGTTTAGGAACTTCAATCCATTAGTCTGAAACTCTTCAGAAGACCATACAAACCTTGTACCATCACAACCATCGCGTCTGCACTTCATTACACTCCATGGACAATCTTTGCTCAAATGTTCATTATCCCCGCAATTAAAACACCAAGTGCACAATCCTATAGCCACATCAAGCCAATTCCAACTAGAGTCACATCCATACTGGCATTTGAGAAAAGGCTTTCCTCTGTTTCGATCAGTGGTTGCGTGAATTATTTTTCGTCTACCATTGCATTTGGATACACAGCAAGGACTGTACAGCCAAGGGCATTCAATGGCTGAATGTTCCCTTTGATGGCAAACTTGACAGATAATCTGCAAATGAGGAAAAAAAAAATTATGATTAATTAGTACTACATCACAAAGTAAAAATTAACAAGATATATAGATAATTTCCATCATACCTACCACTTGTCAAATTTTAAACCATTTTGGCAAATTTTATTTTTCCAAGTACCATATTCAAAGTTTGTTTAACAATAATTTCTAGAGAAAACATGTTAAAGAAAATCCATTATGTAGATTGAAGATTGAAAGAAAACGTTACCTCCACCTCTATAATTGAGTGATCTGCCATTAAATTGAAAGCGATTAGTTTGAGAGAAATATACAGAAAACAGGTTAACCATATATTATATACTGTTTATATTATTTATTTATATACAACTCCGTGTCTAATTAGGTGTCAAACTGTTTATCTGCCAACGTATTACCACGTGTCTGTAAA
>JABWDY010018591.1:0-26661 GCA_013358455.1 Thalictrum thalictroides | reverse complement strand
TTTTTTTTTTTTGCATGTTTCCATTTTATTTTCTATCTTTTAAGGTTCTTCTCAAGGTCGTTTGGATCACATTTAAACTCTTCTTTTTCATCAAAAAAAAAAATTCAAAGTTGTTTTGCTTCGTTATTTTCTCTTGCCTACTATATTTGGTTAAATAGGAATGATGTCATTTTTCAAAATAAATATCATGTCACAAGCCTCCCATAAAGTAGATTTTGATCTTAGCTAGAGAACCCTTTTTCCCACCCCTACACCCTCTAGTTCTATTGGTGACCAATTCATTCCCATTCCAAAAGAACTAAAGTCTGATATTTTTTTTCTCTTGATCACAGATGGATCCTATGATAGTGTTTCTTCAAGGTCAGGTTGTCGTTATATATATGGGCAATATTCCCACTTGCCCATTTTTGCAGGAAGCAATCGACTTACTGCAACATCAATCGAAGAAGCCGACGGCTTAGCTATCAAGCAAGGTTTAAACTGTGCGCAACATGAAGGTATTAAATGTGTGGTCGTCTTCTCAGATTGTGTAAATTTGGTGAATGTTCTCAATGGACATGAAGCCGATTTCTTTTGGCAGTACAGTAGTATTGTGGCAGACATTTTGTGCTCATATCCTAGCATCTGAGGGTCGTATACATTGTCAAAGAAATCTATAAATGTAAGCTTGGTACTACATATCTACTCTTTAGAGTCCTGAATGCTTTTAGCCTTTTAGGGAAAAAAACATGCATCATCCTTGTATAAACATTAAGGTTTACCATGGTGTCTCCATTGTGCTCTACCAGCTTATATTTATGTATCAATGTTTCTATGGGCCTTTGAGAAATTGAGGCAGGGAATGAAAGACTAACTGAGTAGGCGAGTAGCTGACTAACCAGCTTCGCTTTGAGGCCCTAATGTCAAACCATGTCTTCAGAGACTAACCAAACCAATGCAATCTACTAGGGGTGGGCATCAGTCCGGTTGGTCCTAGATAGTCGACCGGATAAATTAAATGGAACCAGACCGAACTGGACCAAATATATTCGGTCCAGTTTTGATTTGGTTCTCGGTCCTGGGCTTTTATTTTGGGCTTTTGTATTTTGGACTTTTAATCCACTAAAATATGAATTTTATGTTATATTGGATTTGGGCTACAAAATAAAATAAAGCCCACACCAAATCAAGTTCACTAGATAGATAAAAAAAAATCCAAAACCATAACAGGGAAAAAAAAAAATGGGCCCTCTTAACACATCGTAATATACGATCTTCCCTACTAAGAAACCTGTTAAAAAAAAAGGCCCCCTCATCTTTAACGAGTTTGATGGACCATATTACCCTTTGAATTTTTTTTTCTCAAATTTCGTATTTCTTTTTCGCTGAGATATCTTCGGTTCACACTTCCTCTTTTATCTCCTATATTAACTCAAAACACATTTGCTTTCTATCAACTGAACTCATTATCCAAACATATTATTCTCTCTCCCCTCACTTGTTCCTTCACTCTCTTTATCAATC
This sequence comes from Thalictrum thalictroides, assembly GCA_013358455.1. Lineage (NCBI taxonomy): Eukaryota > Viridiplantae > Streptophyta > Magnoliopsida > Ranunculales > Ranunculaceae > Thalictrum > Thalictrum thalictroides. Next base: position 25,158 of record JABWDY010018591.1, on the reverse strand, counting down.
AAACATCTTGTTTTTTCCTTTGATAAATTCTTTTTTTTTTCACTAGTTATCAATACAACATTACTTTAAAAGAAAATGCCTTCATCCTAACTCAAAAATACTACAACCACCATTGTACCCATAAGTGTTTGCATATATGTTGAAAACTGTTGAACCTTTGCATGTTTCATCACCACATAACATACAAAGAAATCTTGGCATAAATACATGTGTCAAATTTCACTATACATGTTAAATGGTTCATTGCTTACTATGCAAAAATTCCATTGCATGCTATGCTACCATATCTAGGTATAGTTTGTCCACAAGTCTTTGAAAAAATTTCAAGTGTCTTGATGAATAAAATTGCAATGAGCTCTTGCCACCTCTGTACACAAAATTCACAATACAAAGAGTTCATTGCATACACTAACACTATATTGCTTAGCATGCAAATATTTCATTGCATATTTTGCTAACTTATCTAGGCAAAATTTGCGAACAAGTCTTTAACATAATATCAGGAACTATCTGCACATCTTGGCACAACATTCACTACGAAAAGTGTTCATGGTATACATCAATATTTAGACATAACCACCCAACAAATCTCCACATAGTATTTAAGAGCTACCTGCACATTTTGGCACAATATTCACTATGCAAAGAGTTCATGGTATACATTGCCACAATATTTAGACATAACCACCCAATAAATCTTGACTAACACCACAAGTCATCCATGTTTCTAATATATTTTCTTATACTAAGCTCTATATACAATTCAAATCAAGTATGGTACCACCCCAGTCATTTGAAGATCAGAGTGGCATACTCCGCAGTAATTTTCAGTGTGACATCATCCTCGCATTTTCCCTGTAATAAACAATTAAATAATACAGTCAAAAGAGTATATATATATACAGAGAGGCTCAGGTACGGCCCGTCCGCATACGGACTTAGGGGTATTTTTGGAATAAAATACAATTCGGTTGAAAAACATACAAAGGATGCGTAAATGTGGTTTCTTATGCGGGTTAACATAAACCCTGTTCAAAACCCAAACCGAATATACAGTATTTCTCTATGTCCTTCTTCTTCTCGAAGGCACAATCATATCGTATTTCAATGGCAAAGAACTCAGTTTTTCATGGCAGAACCAGGCATATCAAGTTGAAGTATCACTTTGTTCGTGAAGCGGTTGTAGAAGGAAAAAATCAATTGAAGTATTGCAAGACTGATGAACAAGTAGCAGACATATTTAATTTACCAAGTCTCTCAAACTATGGTTGTCTTCCTTTATGTATAACTAGTACACTCTCTGTGTTGTAAGAAATCAAACCCCTTCCCTTTTTGAACTCTGCTAGCTTAGTGTGTTCTATTGCAGATCTGATGAGCATATAGATCTGATTATATCCAACAACACTTTGTTTATTGCTTAAACAAATAAACACATTAACATTGATTAAGTATTAAATTTTAATCCAAAACCATTCTTTTGCTAACAAGAAGAGAAGATAAACCTATCTTTCTATCATGAAATTCATCTAAAAAGTTAGGTTTCTTCTTGATTTTTGATTTTTCTGAAACCTTCCTGCAACAAGGAGAGAGAAAATACAAAGAAGAGGATGACCAGGCTCGAGTCTCGAAGAGAAAACAAAAACTGGGTCTGAGTGGGTTATATTAGATCCGTATGTGGGTTATATTAGATCCGTATGCGGACGTGGGGTTTTTTTGGTAAATTGATGTGAGAGATAAAAGAGTTAGAAAAGATCACGTAAATGTGGTTCTCTTTTCTGGGTTCACTTTAACCCATTTTTGACCCAGTGGAAGATCTAGTTCTGTTCGTGGCTTCTCCCTCATCTCTCTGTCAATTATCATCTTTCTCTCTCAATTATCATATTCTTTGTACCTCTCTCCCAATCATTCTTTTATTCATTTTCAATGGTTCTCTCTCCTCTTTCTCAAACGCTCTCTGTTAATCTTATTGCAAAGACGCAAACAGATCGCAGAACTGAACTCTCTGTCTCTCTTTCTTCATTTTGATATTCAAAAGTCTAAGCTAAAGAGAGAATGAAAAAATATATCAAGATTTGATTGCTTTGGAGTTCTGGACTCGAGGAAAATTAAATTCCATTTTTCGATCTTTACATTTGAGAAGAGTTGTTCCAATGGGTGTATTTGAAGAAAGAAATTAGTATTTGTGGGGTTACAGTCAACTTCAATTTTCTTTTACATTAGATTTAGGTGGTTTTTCAGATTGGTTTCTTCTCCATTCATTTTTTGATTTCCACTAATATATGAAATCGAATTTCTCCCTGTTTGTTGATTGGTCTGTTTTAATAATTTTTTTGCTATAACAAGAAAATTTATCTTTAGATTAATAGATCTATGTTTTACTGGATATAAAATCTTCATAAAATTCTTCTAATAAATTGGGTTTATTTAAAATTTGGGTTTAATTTTTATTTTTCTGAAAGCTTCAACCAAGAGAGAGAAAAGATGAAGAAGACAGAGAGGGAGGATGACCAGACTCAAGTAGATCGGGTTTGAATTGGGTTATGTTGGATCCAACAGAAAAACCACATTAGCGATGATTTCAGAATTATGAAAAGAATTCGATATTTTACTGAATTAACCTCAGTCCGCATGCGGACAGTCCGTACCTGAGACGCTCTGTATATTGATAATATGATAGATATCTAATTTTTTATTCAAATACTGAAACCGATATTTTCATGACAAATATATTTTTGAGATTTTTGGACATACCCCCACTGAAAAGTGACATTTTAAGATATTGTCATTTGAAATTTTTTTTTGAGATATTCTAATTTCAAGACAGAAGAGATTTACAGACGGAGATTACTTTTAGGATGGATGAATTAAATAACACCACATCAATTAGAGTATCTTTTTCTTTCTCAAACGGGGTATCTCAAAATTCCACTTTTAAGTTAGGGGTACGTAAAAAAATCTCTATATTTTTCGATTTGGTGTCATTTCTACTCAAATACGAACCGTGCACGGACACTACCGTCCAGGTAAAAGCGCCAACATATCACCACTTCGGCAGTTCTCCTACAGTGCCACCATTAGTTTTCGGCACTTTCTACTGCGTGCGGGGAAAAGCGCCAACATATCACCACTTCGGCACTTCTGCTACAGTGCAACCACTTCGGCACTTTTCTTCTTTTGTTCTTTCTGAACATTATATTGGTTTTCGTATCTCCATGGTTAGCTTTCAGAATCCCCAAAATTCCAATAGTTTGAAATCATGGATGGATTCGAGTGGATAATCTCAAAGGTAGGCTCACTTAACTTTACTGATTTTCTCTTCTTTCTATAAAGACAATCAAAATGACAAAAAACAGCCATATACGACCACCAAACCTACAAATTCACGCAATTACTTTAATTACTTTTAACTTATTTCTTTAATTCTTGCTATTGGACTCGAATTTCAATTGTTATTAATGCTAGAATGAATAGAAGTTCTGGAATGTTGTTTTGATTTTTAGGGTATTTTGAAGAATTATGGGAAAGGAGGAGTTTATTGTTTTGATTTTGTTTGTTGTTTTGGTTTTGAAAGGTTTTTATTTTGATAAAGGAACTGCGACGACAGTTAGTTATGATCATAGAGCTATTGTTATTGATGGACAAAGACGAGTTTTGCTTTCGGGTTCTATCCATTATCCTCGAACTACTCCTGATGTAAGTCAGGACTAATTAGTTGAGCTGTGTATTGATTTTGTTTGAATTGAGTGGTTTTGCTTATTTTTAAAAGATGGAATTCTGGAACAATGTAGGTTTGGCCAGAGATTATTAGGAAATCCAAAGAAGGGGGAATTGACGTGATAGAAACTTATGTCTTTTGGAACAACCACGAGCCTATCAAAGGACAGGTATAATGTGCATTTTGCGAATGATTCAATCAGAACTTAATTTGAACCATAACTTTTATTCTTGGTATTCTTCGAGGCTTTGTACATTCTGTTGATAATTTTGTTTTTTGTTGAACACGGATTGTAGTACTACTTTGAGGAAAGGTTTGATTTGGTAAGATTTGTGAAGAAGGTGCAAGAGGCAGGACTTTTTGTGCATTTGAGAATCGGCCCATATGCTTGTGCTGAATGGAACTACGGGTATCTATTCTGTTTTGCTGTTTTTTCTGTTTCACAATGCAAAGCACTTCCCTTTTCATTCTTCAATTTTTTGAATTGTTTCCTAGCCAAACTGGTCTTCTTTTTATAAGTTTATTCAGATATCGCGGTGCATTGTTGAAACATACTCTCAGACATAGTTATTTCATGTTCTATGTGGTTACATATATTCACCTCTCATCGTTCTGTAACGTTATTTGTCTACCATAGTGGTGATTGCAAACACAAATTTTAAATGTTCTTATAACTTAGACAGTTAAGGGTGTAGTTTTTTTTTTTTTTGGCCGAGTATTATTGGATTGAAAAAGGAAGTTTACAACAGCTAAAGAGGTTGAAGTGAGTGAGATCGTCAATTCAACTAGAACAGAACAAAAAGGCATGCCAGTAGAGGCTTCAAGACACAATTAAGGTATGCCAGTGAGTTATAAGCTCCTCAAATCTGTGCCCTTTGCTGTAAGAGTTCCTCTGCAACCATACCAACTAAGCTTTGGCACCTCAGTATGTTCCAATCTTACCTTCTTATGCTCAAAGGTCAGGTTCTTTCTTGCTCGCATACCCTCGACCAAAAACTAACTGGTACCAACTATTGGAAATGTTTGAGTGGTCAAAACATTTTTATATGAATGAGATATTAATGTCCTACGTTATCCACTGATCATGGCTAACTTGTGTTATAGTAGATGAATGAGAATGTTTTATAAATACACTATATTGGGCCCAACCCATCCTAATGGGTGTGTCTTTCCCCAATGAACATATACTTTGTAGACACCCATTCCAAATGGATGTGTCTGTTTCCAACAGATGTGTATATTGTATTGGGTCATAGTGTTTTTTTAAGTAGACATTGTGTATTTTTTAAAAGGGGGTTTTCCTACTATATAAGTGTCTTTGAGAATAACTTTTCAATTGATTAGTTTTCCATCTTCTAGTGTCTATGTCTTGTTTTGAGAGAGTATAACAAAGAATTAGTTTGCCGTCTTCTAAGTGTTTGAAGTGCTGCTACACTATGAAGGATAGATCGTTGTATCCTGGGAGACAGTCCGCCATTGATAAACCGTCCGACACATGTTTGGGGCGAAGTCTTAAGGGCAGAGATGAATATCTCGACTCGATCTCTTATCTTGTTCTTTCATCCATTTATTCTGGTTTGCATCATTTATTCTCTTTTATTTATTCTAAAACAGTAATATTTTTTGTATATCTATCCTTACAATCGTAAGACATTATTCGCCCCGTACATGTGCTAGACGGTTTATCAATGGCACAGACTGTCTCCCAGGATACAACGATCTATCTTTTCTTAGTGTAGCAACACTTCAAAAACATAGAAGACAACGAAACAATTCTTTGTTATACTCTCTCATGACCACACATAGACCCTAAAAGATAGAAAACCAATCAACCTCAATATAATTTGATTGAGATAATGTAAATGAATCTGATGTCATAGTGATTTTAAATCCCAGTATGACATCAACAATTCCAAGTCTTTCATATTAAACTTAATGCGTAATAGATTCTTAGTAGCTTTAATGACATCATTATTACTACAAAAGTCATTAGTCTGTTTAGACTCGGAATCAACTTACATAATCCTTAGCCCCACAGTCAAATTTTCAAGGCCCATTTAAACAAATGTACCCATGTAATTAACGTAGCCATATTTAATGGTTATAGTTGTTAACCTTTTTTCAGATTTTCAGCTACCCCCACTTTCAACATTTTTGTTATATTACTTAGATAGTGTATGGAACATAAACGCAAAAATTCCACAAGAATGTTTACACTTACGCTAAAGCTGTTAAGCAAATATACAAAATGTTGCATACAACAAACTTTTGAGTACAATAATTGCCAATTGATTGTAACTTAAAAAAATACATTTATGCATACATAAATACTAGATGTGGCGCCCACAGTTTGGATACCCATCTACAATTTTCTTGTCAATATTCAGAAAATAATTTTTGTTAAACAAATTAGACAAATTACTTGTCTACAAATGTGTCTAGGCAAAGTATCCCCACATTTGAGATATATATTCCATCGATACAAGGAACATTGCAAATCATATATTTGCAAATCCCATTTATTTGGAATATATGAAACCAAATGTAAAAGACCATGCATCTCAAACACCAATAAAATTACAACCAAATGTAATGTGGTGCCCATTGATGTATTTATAATACACAAACTAGGAATGTTCATTAGTCTTTACTAAATAGTAATCCAAGAAATGTCACTCTGAATGAAGTTCAAGAGGTAATATTCAAAACGAATACATTAGGTTGTGCTAGGAGTCATAAATAGCCCCCACATTTCCCAAATATACTTTAGAAGTATTATATGAACCAAAAAAGTTCCAATAATGGTTTAGATTGAATTAACACCATTTAGTTAGGCCACCACTAAAAAGCTAGTTTCTTGCTTGTTTAAGGCATTAGATCAACATGGTGGCGATACAATTGGACACTCTAGTTGATCATGTGATGTCATGTAAATGAATGAATCATTGTTCATTTTAGATGAAATGGTGTCAAACTTATTAACCCATTCATCTTCCGACTTGGTTGAAGCTTTGGTGCATCCAAACATTCCCCATCAACATCATTCAAATATTTGAATCTACTCGTTGTTTCACTATACAACAGTAGAATTAGGTAGTAATCTTCAGCCCATTATGTCGATAGATTAACTCTTTTCGATTTCAAAAATTGGAGAAACCAAAAGTAGTTTAGCAAAATTAAAAAAATTGTCACTGATGAATAGTAACACTTTTTAAATTTAGCCAAATATCCAATTATTGGATTATCACAAATTTTTGATATGTTGTAGCCAAGGATGTTCTGCAACTACTATAAAAATATTAGAACGATCGGATAAATGAAAAATTTCCATCCACTTACGATCTCCAGACTGTACGCAATCCAAATTTTTTGCTATTTCTTCTTTTTCGTTTTTTCTCTTTCTCTAACCTTCTTTGTTTGTATTATCACTGATGGAAGAACTGACATCTTACATAGAGAGAATAAGAAATCTTGTATGCTTGAGAATATCCAAACAAAGAAACTTATGATCATTTATATCACAACTCTTAGAAAGGGTGTGTCTATTCCCAAATAATGCATCTTAATCTTCAAAAGATGTTTGTTACACCTTTTCATGGTGTCCAACAATACACATCTGTACAACGTTCAATTAAACGCCCTCATGGCTATTCTTGAACCATCAAAAGACACCAAAGACATCTTTTCAAAACGATTCTCAAACGAAGAGACACGTATCTCTCTTCATCTATCAAATGTTTTGGGTGAACTTTTGAACAGTTGCATCCTTTCTTTGAGACTATCAACAGATGCATGTGATAGTTGAAACGTGAAGTCTTGGTTTGGCACACTTCCAAAAGGTGCTTACATATGTGAACAATTTCAAAGTTTGAAAAGGTTGGTTTCAGTAGTGGAGACGGTGCCTTTGGTGTCTTTTGAGTTTAAGTGGTGGAAGAAATACGTACTGCCGAACCGGACACCATGAGAAGGTGTGACGAATCTCTCTTGAAGAAATGCTTTTAGTTGAGAATTGACACATACCCTTCTGAAGTGGTACGAAATAAAGGATCATAAGATCTTTGTTGACGTACTCACTCTTAAGTATACAAGTTTCTAGTTCTCTTTTTGTAAGTTGTTAGTTTTTCTATCAGTAGTTAAACAAACAAAGTTTAGAGAGAAGTAGAAAAACAGAAAGAAGTAGCAGAATATTTGGATTGCACGCAGTCTGGAGATCATAAGTGGATGAAAGTCTTTTACTTACCCGATCGTTTTGATATTCTTACAGTTTTTGCACAGTATCCTTGGCTACAACATATAAAAAATTTGAGATCATCCAACGGTTGGATGTTTGGATAAAATTAAAAAGGCGTTACTTTTCATCAGTGATAATTTTTTGAGTTAAGTTTAATCAACTTTTGGTTTCTGTAGTTTCGAAAGGGATTATTCTACTGACATAATTGTGTTTAGTAGATCAATCATTCTACAATTATCTGTTGTTTTAATTGTAACAACGAGTTGTTTTGATATGAATGTTGTCGATGGGTAATTTTGCTGATGACTCTACATGGAGAACTTAGGTTGATGGTTTATGCTATTAAACCAAAGCACCAACCAAGTTGGAAGATGAATCGGTTGTCCACTTTGACGCCATTATCATCTAAACCAATGCAGTGGAGTTGAAAAGAAACACAAGTAAGAAATGTTTCATTGGCTTGAAATGATACTGCATATAGTTGTGCTAATTGTTCCAACTGAAAAGATAAAACCTTATGGTGGTGATTTTATGTACAACGTTACTTATAATTGTTACTTGTAATAGATACTTTTGGCGTTGAGACCATAGATGAAAATGCCGAATTTTTTCGTGAATATTCGGCAATATTTTCCGTTTTTTAAGCATTCGGATTGGATCGGAGAGCAAATTGAAAATGAATGAAAAAGCTCCTTATTTCGCCCAAATTTTATCGGATATTCAACAAAGTACGGATAAATTTGAATCTTTGATCGAAACTGAAACTCTATCTTCTCCTCCATATCGTGTGCCTAGTTTCTACGATTTCTCTTTGATTGTTTACGATTGAGGAATATTATTTTTTTTTATTTTCTTAGATTAATACTATATGTGAAGATAGTATGTAATATGTAACGGGTGCTATTTATTTTAGTGAGTGAGTAGTCCCAAGAAGGAACCACACCTTAGATGTTGTAGATATCATAATCAATCTAAGCATTGGTGTGCATCGTACCCATTATGAATTATCTGGGTAGCATGCAGCAGAAGAGCCACGTGAGTATACTAACTCTGGTATGTCAGCTATTAAAGGGCTTTACTGCAGCAGTATACATTAGGTAGAAATGTAGAATTCTTCTTTCTAACTCAATTTTGAAATTGAGTTGCTAGGTTAGTCTGTATAAGGAAATTGGCTGACTTACATGAGTGACAATATGTGATTTCTTGACAGAATCTTATATCTCTTTGTTGTAGTGGTTTCCCTCTTTGGTTGCACTTTATTCCTGGGATTCAGTTCCGTACAACAAATACCCCATTTAAGGTATGTTGATTTTAGAATGATTACTTTGATTTGTAATCATTGTAACTTCGAGGACTTGTTTTCATGCTATTGTTAGTTTGTTACAGTGGTTAAGTCTATTCTTTATTGTATATCTGTGCTATGTGAAAGTTTCGGTTCTAAAATATGTTCACATTCTATTAAACCCAATGTGTCTTACAGATAGAAATGAAGCTTTTCCTCTCCAAAATAGTAAATATGATGAAGGAAGAAAAACTTTTTGCATCACAAGGAGGGCCTATCATCCTTGCACAGGTGATTAATTCGCTTTCTGTTCATGTATCTTGGCACAAACACTAGAGTCTACATAGTTTTTGGAAATGAGCTATAAAAAGTTTTGTGAAAGGGTTTAACTTGAGCTTGTAGATGATTTTATACATTTGGTTTCAGGTTCGTATATCTTGGCACAAACACTCTGTCTACATAGTTTTTGGAAATGAGCTATAAAAGTTTTATGAAAGAGTTTAACTTTAGCATGTAGATGATGTTATACATTTGTTTCAGAGCATTTGTTGAAAATTTTGCGTTAGTTGAGGGCTACACCCTTTCTACTTAAGATATAAAGGCATTGGATCACTGATTCATTTTTGTAGACTTTGAATCATCAATCTACTTAAAGTGAAGAATTTTGAGATAGTATAATTTTAGCCCATCAAGAAATTGGAATATGTTAATGATCGAGTGTAAATGCATTTTGGTGTAAATATGTAGTTATGTACAGAACTCTGGATAATGATAAAATGCATTGATGCTTCTTTTGCTCATCAGATTATACTTACGTAACAGTATTTAGTGTGTGTAATCACGCAGGCGTGCAGTTGTATCTTGGAAAAAGGTCTCATCTGGAATTTAAAATGATTACCTTACATTTGTGTTACACAGCATATCAGTGAATATAACATGATGTGTGTGTACTATGTGTTCTATGAAATGGTATTGTGCATGGTATCTTATGCTTTTAGTTCCTAATGCACACATATATTAGGGAATTATATCAACACTTTTTTTTCTGGAAAATATACATCTGAAGTCTATAAAGTATAAACCGATCTCCAGTGGGTATAAACAGAATGATGATTGTGAGGAATTTTGAATAGTTCCTTTTGTCTTTTCCTTCCCAAAATAGATCTGGGGTATACATTTTGGATTTATGTGAACATAATAATATAATTCTGGGATTAAAATAGGAGTTGGTCAATGGTCATTACAGGGAATTTTTTTTTTCTGTCAACATGGCCCTGTTATGTTTATGTTTCGTCAATATTGAACTAATAACTTTGAAAAAGGGTCAACCTTCTAAGGAGAACTTACACTAGATGCTGAGTCTTGCAACTCCATTCTCATTGTCCCTTAAGAACAATCTGACGAGTCTTCTTTATTTGTTTAATAGTAAGTTATCTTAGAGATTCTTTTCTAGAATCAAATTATTTCCATTACAGCTCATGAGGTTTTGTGATTTATTTAACTACCCTGTTCTTACACAAGTGTGCTCCCTTCTATATTTTTACTAATCTCATTACAGAGCTTGTTAATATTTGGGTAGATGCCATATTCATGTTGCTTACAAGAGAACGTAGTTGGTACTTGAGCGTCAAGGATCTTTTGTTTCTGGTTATGCATAACAGGTTGAGAATGAATATGGAAATGTGGAATGGGCATATGGGATTGGTGGAAAGTTATATGTGAATTGGGCTGCAGAAACTGCTGTTAGCCTCAACACTACAGTTCCTTGGGTGATGTGTGCACAAATTGATGCTCCTGATCCAATTGTAAGTGTCTAGCTTTTTTACTTATTTTTGTTTAAATGAGATTTTGACGTAGCAGAATCGATTAAAAATCAAACCTTGAATAACCCAAGGGGAGGATTGCCTTGAAACAAGGAAGAACTTGAATAAAACATAAATAAAACTAAATTGTATTGATTGAATAATTACTTGATTGATTGCAATTTTCGTCTATAGAGCTCTTTATATAGAAAACTCCCCTGAAACAATTAAGAAACCTACTAAAACTTGAATTACTTGTTCCCTAAGGTATGTAGTACTTTTAGGCAACTTCCTAAACCTATTAGGACTCAAAATAAGACTTCTAGACATTTCTAAATATACTCTAAATAATAAAAACGAAAATATCAATATAGAAATACTATTTGGCCTTGTAAATAAATCATAAACCCAAATAGGAAACCAATTAGTGTATGAGTTATGTCCTGAATCAGTCCCCCATTCTTCAAAAGAATTCGTCCTCGAATTTAAATTGTATTGATGACGTCCACTCCATAAGAAAAAATACTTTGAAAAACACAAAATCTTATGAATTTTTTCTGAAGTTGGTAACTCGCTTTGAAAGAATTTGACCAATACCAATAAAATCATAATGTTAAACATCTAAAGGCAATGAATCTTCGCAACGAATTCAACTTGATGATATTCGTCTTTAATAAAAATTTGTTTTTGTTCATCGATTTCTACCACAATGGTTGAGGAATCTCCATCTATGCTGAGGCGGAGCGAGGCACTGAGCGCCAGCGCCTAGACGGCACCTCTGGTGGAGTGGAGATAGGAAAGTGAAGAGAAATATCGTATCACCTCACTAAAATATTTATGTTTTTTAACATTAAAACTAAGATCCAGTTTAGATAATAAGAGAAAAGCCCATTAACTGGAAGCCCACTATCTTTTAGAACCCTAATCCTACCATTTATATCAAGGTGAAAACCCTAAATTAGCAGCCTCCAAAGGGTTTTGCACTTTTGCTGAGGCAGTGAAAATAGGCTCACTTGTGCGCTGGAAACTTCTGGTTGCAACTTTTGCTACCTAGTGTAGATAATCAGAACTTTATGAAAGAATATAAAGTTGCAGTTTTTTGTGTGTCAGTCAGAGCAAATACTGACATGAAGGATGAGAGGTTAAGAGCTCTATGGTCCATGTTGCGGTGAGGCAGTGATTGGCCGAAGAAGAGAAAGAGAAAGAGAAAGAGATCTGAGATCGATCTTACTTGATTTTGCTTTTTATTTTTTATTTTTTTTTGTTGGGCCCAGCCCAAAACAGCCCAAAAACGCCTCAAATGGTCCCCTATATGGTTTGGGCGATCTGCAGGGCAGCACCAGGCGATATTAGGCGGTGCTGGGCGGTGAGTTAGCTATGCGCATGTGACAGCATAAATCTCCATGAAAAGTTGGTGGCTCTCCAATAAAACAATTTTCTTCTTTAAAACAAACATGATCTATTGGTGACATTAGTGTTGTTGAAGGTGGGGTTTGGTTTTGAGATTGAGATGGTGAAACATTGGTAGTATAAGTGGTGACAACTTGTAGAGGTTGAGGGCATGCTTGTTGATAGTAATTTTCAGCATCATCATCACTATTATGATTATCAAGATAAGAGTTTGGTGCACGAGGATGGCGACGGTGATATGTTTGTTGGAAACGATTAATAGGAGGCCTAGGTGGTGGCTGAAAATTTTGTGTATTTGGTGGAAGATTGATGTTTGAATATGAGATTTGGTATGGAGAAGTAATAGTGCTATAGGTGACGACAATTTGTGGGATAAGGTAAAGGTTAGGTAGGTGGGAGGTATTGTAGGGTTGTGAGTATTGTTGGGTATGATATTGGGGATAACAAATTAGGTTTTGTGGTGTGTGAGGGCTGCCTTATTAATATAGGGATATGAAAAATCAATAATGGAAACTTGTGGTAAAGTTGTGGTGGTGGAAAATTGTAATGGTTGTAGTGGTGGTGGTTGAGATGTATTGGGCATAAAAGTGAGAGGGAGGGAGGGAGGGTGGGAGCATCAACAATAAGTTGTTTACCTTGAAATTTTTTGAATCGTAGAGCAAGATCATTTATTGAAGTGTTGAGGCGATCAGTAGCCGAATTAAATTCAACTTTCGTCACATAATCTCCAAGTTGGCCGACTAGAGAGCGGGGTGAAGAATATCTCCGTTTTTAACCATTGTTGTAGGATCGAAACGAAGCTCTTGATACTAATTGACGTAGCAGAAACGATTAAAAATCAAAGGAAGAACTTGAATAAAACATAAATAAAACTAAAGAAAACTAAATTGTATAGATTGAATAATTACTTGATTGATTGCAATTTTCGTCCATGGAGCTCTTTATATAGATAACTCCCTTGAAACAATTAGGAAACCTACTAGAACTTGAATTACTTGTTCCCTTAGGTATGTATTACCTTTAGGCAACTTCCTAAACCTATTAGGATTCAAAATAAGACTTTTAGACACTTCTGAATATACTTTAAATAATAAAAACGAAAATAGCAATATAGAAATATTATTTGGCCTTGTAAATAAATCATAAACCCAAATAGGAAACCAATTAGTATATGAGTTATGTCCTATATCAGACTTTTATATATAGTCTCAAAGGAGTCTTAGAGCCAAAAGAGGATGGGTAATGCCAAGGTAGTGCTGGATCTAGGCAGGTGCTGGCTGTGCGACTGCACAGGGCCATTCATAAGAAAAGGGCCCTTATACATAAACTTTGGATTGGCATCACACTTCCTATAAGATTGGTGTGATATTTTGTACAGCAGATGAACCAGGAACTTTAATATGATAAGTTGATAACTGATAACTTGATAAGAAGATTTGATTTGATAAGTTTCCCTTCCTATGAATATGTTTTTCCATATCGGCACACTCTACATATTTCATTTCTCTCTGTCTCAATCTTGGATTTATGTTTTTCAAGTGGATCATGATTTTGGGATCCAGATTCCAGATTACAAGCCAAACAAGATAGAAAAACAACGTGAAAAACCCTTTCACCTCCCTTACACTCTAGCTCAAGTTTTTGTGTGTACTATTTTTTGTAGCTTTAAGACTGTTCCATATTCAATTTTTGCACATGACCTGGTAATCTCAGAGAAGGCCGTGTGATGGAGAACCTCATTAACATAAATGCTAAAAGGAAAAACACAAATGTACAAGGGCTTAGATCGGAAGCCCTGCAGTCTATTCCAGTTAACCACCAGCTCCTCAAAATGGTGTCCTTTTGTCTCTTCTGTCCTCAGTACCCAGAACCAGAGTGTAGCTTTAACCTTTTCATAACCAATTCCAGCACATTTGGTTCCTCTTGTTCAAATACTGCTTCATTCCGAGTTTTCCACAAAATACTTCCAAGATTTTCACCCACACCCGTAGGCCAATGCTGCAAGATCTAACCAATGCTTAAGAATTGTGGCAAATGCTGCAAGTGATTACCTTTTAATCATTTTAATGAATCCCATACCTGGGTAGGCTTCTGACAGCTGAATGCCTGCCAGCTGTAGGAACAAATCGTCAATACTTTCCAATCCCAGGGTAACTCTTTATTGTAGAGTTAGAACACAGACGTCATTATGATTGTAGATACAGGGATGGATTGATATCTAATATCTTGTCACTCATGCCTTCAACCTAGAATGAATCTTATATTGAGTGCACAATCAACTCATCTGACCTGGTTGGGCTATCAACCTAAGTATTGACTATGAAGGCGGGAGATGGGCATAAAATGTATTGCTCTGCTATGCTTGGATGCTAATGCTCTAGATTAACGTGACATGCAATTTTCTTCAGTAATCATTAGGTTTTTCAAGTGCAACTTGTGAATGTTCATGCTTGAAATATAAGAGCTCAATCTTGCTATCTGCACGAAAAGGATCCACTTACTACTAGCACCAATATCTGCTTGTTTGCATACTCTTTAAAGCCAAACCAAGTGTTTGGAATATTTTCGTTCAGGAAAGAATATTGCTGTTAGAAATTTTATTATGGTTCCCTTCTATCTTATTTAAATGCTTTCACTACTTCGTTTCTAGTTCATTCGGATTGTTTGTGTAATTTTGACTTGCCAGTTGCTTATATCTGTGCAGATAAACACATGCAATGGATTTTACTGTGACGAATTTACACCAAATTCCCCTTCCAAACCGAAGATGTGGACTGAAAATTATGTTGGATGGTAATAGCTAAAAAGGATACCTGAACCATATACACGAGATGAACAAAAAGTTTTCTAGAATGTTGTTGCCATGCATTAAAGGGAACTAATACTTATATCTATATGACTCTACAGGTTCCTTGCTTTCGGATATGCATATCCCTTCCGCCCTGTTGAGGACCTTGCATTTTCGGTTGCACGTTTTTTTGAAAAAGGTGGAACTTTTCAAAACTATTATATGGTGAGCTAGTACTTAAGATTTCTTATATTACTACTGGTGTGCATTATAGCGTTGCAATCATCATCTGCAGTTAAGTGTTAAACAAATAATGCTTTCAGTATTTCGGAGGAACTAACTTTGGGAGGACAGCTGGAGGTCCTTTGGTTGCAACTAGCTATGATTACGATGCTCCTATTGATGAATATGGTAAAACAAATTCTTATGAATTTAATAGTCATGACAACAATTAGTTCTGTTGTTTGTCATTATTCTGTTATCTTCTCTTTTGCTTTATACTTTCATGGGCATATGAAAGAATTCATGGAAGGCATGATCAAATTCCACATTAATATCGGAAATTTTATTATATGGACTTTTGCCCCATCTTTTCAATGATTTGCCAATGTGATGCTCCTGCCATTTACTGAGGTGGTTAACTTCTTTATTATGACAGTTGGTGCGATGTTGTTTTTACTTTTTGCTTTTATCAAACAAACCTTTGAGGAATTTGCAATGTGATCACCCTTGCTTGATTCAAGGTCAAAATTGGGAAGAGGAGAATTTTTCTGGGATGCCCATAATCTTCATTGTCAAATGGTTGCCTGCAAAACACCACAAAGAAAAGAGTCACGGCATTATTAAACCCCTTCGAAGCTGAAGTCAATCAGATTTGAAATAATTGGAGGCTAGATTTACACACCAATGAATTAGTGAAGTACTTTTTAGGAGCTATCTCTATGCAAAACTGGGGTCAGGTCCTCTGTCAGACAGTTTTTAAACCCATATAGCAAACTAAGACTGGATTCCTGATCCTTATTTAAGGGGATTTCAGAGTAGAAAGTGTTGCAATCCTTTCCTTCCTAGGAAAAAATGTCATATAGCAGAGCACTTGCCTAAAGGTATAGTGTGGGTGCTATGGAAGGAAAGGAAACCGAAGGATTGATGGCAAAACAAGGAGGTTCACAAACTCCTCACTGGCATCAAATAAGTCCTATATGATTGGTCTAGGGGGTGTTGTCATTTAGAGGGCTTAAGTTTCAAGACTTTGTATGTAACTGGGATTCTCTAGTCATGCAAGGGTGGTGATCTTGTAATTGGGATGATGTGGAGATGTGCCACTAGCTTCTTGCTAGAGTCCTTCTCTGCATTGGAATCATGGAGCAACACATTTTTATACTAGAGCTTTAGGACGTACATGTATGATAAATTTGAAGACCAACCATCTTTCCCATGTCGGCTCAGACCGATAGATCGAGAAGAATTGATTTAGGAAATAAATATTTTTTTCAGAAAAAAAACCATTATAGAATTCATGAAATAAATAAACAGAGAATGTGTTTAACTGTACTAAGATCAGTTGTACGCAGATCCCAAGAGATTGAGAAAGAAAGTTGCTCTAGGATGTAAGTATTAATTAAGGAGAACATATTATTAATCAAATAAACAAACTAACAAATATTCATTAAGAAGTCTCGCTTTAGAAGTTAATCCCTTTATACAAATGTGCCTAGCTGTAGTAAGATATGTTGTACACGGTGGTTATGAACTGAACAACGTGGTACAGATCAAAATGGAAATGTTGGGTCGAGTTAGTGTTCTAAACTGAAGAGTGCTTTCCAACTTTGAAACTCGTAAGCGTTAAAAAGGGATCTCCTTCAAGTGCAGAGTATGAAAACTTAGAACCTAAGGGAGTGTAACAATGGTTCCTGGTTTGCATTCATTCAGAGTGCTGCGGCGTAGACGATTAAGAGTGTACTTGTGAGTGATGTAAGTTAAGATGGGAATACTTAAAGTTAAAATGAAGGTTGAGAAGGCTATGACTTTGGCTCACATTCTTTTCCAGTAGTGGACATAGAAGATGAGAGCAATTATGGTGTGGTCCCTGTAAGAGCATCTCTAATGGGGATGCTATAATTCATGTTTTTGTAAAAATGTTAAAAAATCGTCCCTAACACCAGTTATATTTAGCTTAAGCGTGCGAAAATTATAGCAACTGCTATATGTAAAGGTTAACTTCTACACAACTACACAACCTGATATTGTGTGCTACAATTTCTGACTTTTGGTTATACGCAACATCAGGTTGCGTGCTACATTTTAAAAAAAGAAAAAAAAAAATAATAATTATACGCAACACTGTTTTGCGTGGAGTAGTTTCGGCTGGGCCACACTGTAATGGCTATATTGCTCCAACAACCAACAATGGCTATATTGCATATATAGAGAGAATTAATTTAACAATTAATTATTCAAGGGAAGTAGTAGTATCTGTGAGGATCACTGGCGAATGTCTGATTGGAAGCTGGAAAAAGATTATGACACAGGATGAAGAAGGATGGAAACTGAATGAAGGCTAACGTTAAGGGAACTGCTGAGGGAAGCTTCGTTTCAGATTTATGGTGTCCCTCATACTAGCGAGCAAATATATGTTCCAATTTTTGGACTTGTAGGCAGCTGTGAGGGCTGTGAGACATCTTGTTGATAACCTGTATTATATTAGGTATACAAAGGTCGTGTGAGAGATTTGCCAAGGCACCGAGGAAGACTGTTCTTGTGCCTATGGTCAAAACCTACATGCCGAGGTATGTAGCCTTGATGGTTTTTATGCGAGTCAAACCTATATATCTTGTGCTGGAAGATGGAACTGAAGAAATACTTTCAGCGGTTCTTGAAATTAGTGGTTAATTAAATAAATTGCGGTGGGTCTTGCCTTAAGCCAGAGTCTGAGGAATACTACCTGAAACTAAGAGATGTTGGAAATTCCATAAAATAGGAAAGCCCAACACTTAATTTGGTACATGCATATGTATTTTTGGTTTAATATAAGAATATAATCAGTGATTGGGTTATATTAGAAGTTGATTTCTACCATAGATCTCAACTATGATGGATGGCTGAGATCGAATGGAGTTAACGTTAATAGAAATCAGGTCCTCACTCTACCTATAAATTAGTGTTTGGTCCCTATCATATAACACTTTACTACTACACATATTGGTGTTTATATGCCCAAATAGAGATATAGGTATCTGATTAAAGACTTGGTTCAAGCTTTTCCAAAGGATACTCAATGGTTTTGGACCAAGGTATGGTCTTTATTGAGGTTCCAGGGATCAGCCAATGACTTGACTAGCTGCAGATCAGAAATGAAGCGAGTACCTTTAGTCCCTTACTGTAAGCCAACCCCTTATTAAGTTAGACCTACTTTTAAAAAGGAGTTGGTTAACAATCAGAATAACTCTAGCGCGCTCAAGTCCCAATCATACCTTCATTTCATATTAGGGCCTTTTCTAACTACAAAATGCTCCAAGGGGATATACCCAGTTCCTTTGTACACCTTTGACAAAAAACATTGCTTTCCATCAGTCACCAAGATCGCTCCTCCATAGGAATCACCAAACCCTCCAAATATCTGATCCTTTCCAATCAAATCCTCCGCAATATTGCCAAGGGTATCAAGTTCCATTTGTTTCTCCCTTTCCAGGAGTGACATCTCAGGGCCATGAAGCTAGTTATTTCTTAGACGAGCCTGGATAGGCCAAACATAACCCAACAACTCTTAAATGCATCAGAATCTGTATGTAAAGGGACAATGTAAAGGATATGACTTGTCGACCTCTGTCTGAGATACCTAAAGGACAATAGTTCATAAGAATTCATTGCTTTCCTCCTCACAGGTAATGCAACCATATCCTTAATGCAGCTTTGTTGGACAAATGAAAGTATGAAACTAAGATCGCAAATTTGCCTCTAGGTCCAATGACATCAGACAAAAATGTTTTCCATTCTGTAGGTGGATGAGAGACATGAAAGAAGAAATGTCTCTCGACTTCCGAAAAAGAAGTAATAAATTGGTATTTTTGTCAGAGAAGATGCAAGGTACTAGTTTGCAAGGAGCTGAAGCTGAAGCACCCACGTAAGCACCCGCCATGATCTTGAATCATCTTTGAACACTTATTATGCAACTGGGAAAGGTAGAGAAGAATAATAAACTTATTAACATACACAATCGTTCGCTAACACTTTAGTTGGACCAGAATAATAAACTTATTAACTTGTTAGTGATTGTGCGTGTTTTAAATTTTTGTCTTTGTTCTCTTGTGAATTCCATGTTGTCGTAGAAACGACGAACACAAGAAGGATCAAAGGGCTCATAAGCACCACCAAGGAGAGGTTCCCAACCTTTAGAAACAATGGCATGACCAAAAAATTGTCCTAATTCTTCATCTTGGAACAATTGAGTGTAATCCCTTTTCGGGGGTTATCGCCCTTTCTCTCTGTCTATCAGCCATTATAAGATGATGTGAAGATAGAAATTGATAGAGGATGAAGACTAGAGAAGATTGATACCAAGAAATCTAAATTTGGACTTGAAATGAGGGAGAATCGAAAAGAGAGAAAAGTGATGTGGAACTGTGAAGATTTCGACTCGAGAAAGATTTAGCCTATTATGTTCTTGACTCGAGGCATTATGAAGATGATTGAACTTTGACTGGTCAACTGATTTATTGACTGTGTATTGATCAAAATGAGTTCAAATGATATGATTGTGGTAAAACCTAAGTACGAAGGGGTATATATAGGTGTACACACGTCCGTTACATAACTTCCCAGTGACAGTTACCCTTGAAGCACGTTTTGGTACAAATTAATTAAAAATCTGTTTGAAAAATTTATGTAAATTTTATAAAATAACTTTAAAGCTATATATACTATTTAAAGTGTCAATCAAATCACAAAATCATTCAAACAATATATATTGCCTTTTGGCCCAAATAATTATAACATAATATAATATAAATGCTATAAATGTTATTAAAAAGTCAATAATATTCCTTAACCAACCAATAATTATTAAAAACCACAAAAATTCAAATAAATTCAAATTTGCAATTATTATAATTAGTAAACCGATTGAACTGTCAAATTAGTGTGTGGCCCACCCCCAAACAGAATGAGGCACATCTTCTCACTTGGGTGGTTAAAACAACCACAACTGAACCTGGTAACTGAAAAGAATCACTAAAGCATGATGAGTCTAGCAAGAGAATTACAGGGCTGCCTCCTTGGAGCGCTAAGTTTTACGTCTTCAGCCTGACATAAGAACAAATAGGAAATTCACTCCCTAGATAAATGTTACTCAAAAGGAATGATACATGTGAGATAAAACGTTAGAGTTGAATGCATGAAATCCTGATGTCATATATGATACAAAAGAGTCTTTTAAAGTCAGATGCTCAAAACTAAAGATGGTGGGATATTAACCTCCCCACCCCCAAACGGAAGAATGAACAGGATGAGAAAGAGTTCTGTTTGTTAGAAACGCTACACAGAAGAGCGTTTACTAGATCCAAGCAGGTCAAATATATGATACAAAAGAGTTTTTTAAAGTCAGATGCTCAAAACTAAAGATGGTGGGATATTAACCTCCCCACCCCCCAACGAAACAATGAACAGGATGAGAAAGAGTTCTGTTTGTTAGAAACGCTACACAGAAGAGCGTTTACTAGATTCAAGCAAGTCAAAAGTCAGTCTATAAACGATTTGTCCTCTAAGAGAGTATGTTCTATTTAGGGGGCCTTAACTCATGGAAAAGCCAAAGGCATTGACCATTGACTTAGAAATAAGACATGTCTGCAGGATTGACACATGTAATAACAAAATGATGTTTCTGAAGAACATCTAAGAGTTGATCTTCATGTCTGGTAGTAGAAGATGAATAAATGATAACAAGATGACTACCATCTGAATGTAACTAGGCATATTTCAGCTCGAGAAATAAAAGATTCAGAGAAAGGTGGAGTCATGGTCTCAATTTGGGACTCAGAATAGACACTATAGAGCAAGTCTATCTTATGTGTCTCAGGGCCTGGGTCAAAGATGCGCACACAATTGACATTGAAGTCTACATTAGGCATAGCAAGGCAATGAACAACATGATCGTGATGATAAGAATTATGGACCATCTCATATGGTTGAGAGTCCAAAAGACACATCTTCAGATAAGGAAAGATCAGGGGGTTGTTGGCCTAGATTAAAGATATTCACTTCAACTGTCATAGTGCCAAATTTGAGAACCATCGAACCATCCCGACAGTTTATGATAACATTAGAGGTGGCCAAAAAGGGACGACCAAGGATGATGGGAACCGAATCATCGGCAATAGGTTCAGTGTCCAATACCTAAAAATCAACGGGACAGTAAAAGTTAGACACTTTAACTAAGAGATCCTCAACTATTCCTCTAGGTACCTTCAAAGTGGGGTCCAACTCAAAACCAATTGGCAATGAGTGGTGTAGCCTAGGAACTTAAATATTACTAGCAAGGCTCAACAATGTCCAATGTGGGACTAAAGATCTCAACATGCCCCCTCACGTGTGGTATGATTTTAAGCCGAACACGTGGATTCATTAAATGGGTGACGTGGAGCACACATGGGCCTTTGGCCCAAAATAAAATCCCGCTCTGATACCATATAGAAGTTCTGGGGGTCCAACTCATAACCAATTGGCAATGAGTGGTGTAGCCCAGGAACTTAAATATTACTAGCAAGGCCCGACAATGTCCAATGTGGGATTAAAGATCTCAACACAATGGAACAATTTTAAAAGCTTTTATTTTGACCTAGCTTTTTTAACAAATTCTGTTGTTTGCAAATGTTGAAATTCAAATATTGTAGCTATTTACCACAAATGCTATTAACATAATAATATGTTGGTTATCAGATCCATGCAGACCAATTTGTAAGAAGCAAATTTTTGTGGCATCTATTGTAGAATTCTTGCAAGTTATCTTTCGTCTTTTATCCAATGAGGAATACTATTTGCAGGATTCATTAGGCAGCCAAAATGGGGTCACTTGCGTGACTTACACAAGGCAATAAAACTCTGTGAAGGATATTTGGTCAGTTCAGATCCGACTTTTGTGAAACTTGGTGTGAACTTAGAGGTAAGCTTGAAGGTTTGAATATGTTAACAAATTTATCTTTATAGGTATTTTCTGACTCTTTGATTCCACAATTTTAAGGTCTGGGACACTGTTACCAGAAGTCTCTCCCCACTATTAGCTATTTGTGATTTGGGTCACATATTTAAAATTGTGGAACATATGCAATCTAGAATGTAGCTTCAAATGTTCTGATCATTGTTAGATATATTTCTTCGTGATTTCCCTGGAAAAGAGAGTTTGGATTTCGATATAGGTGCCTCTTTAATGATTAGCACAATTCTCTTACCCACCACATTCTTGCTGTTCTGCATACTTTAGTGATCCACACTCCAGTAACATTCTCATAGAAATAGTCTGCTCCCACTGTAAAGCTACAGGTGCCAGCCCTTTTTCAGAAATGGGCACAAACTGCAGCATGGAGGTATATCGCATTGCTTGGTTTTGACAACCATGTATATGACAGCATAGTGTCTATGCATATAATTAAGGGTCTTCTTAACAAACATAAAAACCAAAAAATGGGCAAAAGATTTACTATTGCTATAGCTTTTCCAAATTAGATTATCACAAATACTTGGTGCTCATGTCCTCCCCTGATATATCTCTGGTTCCATTCCGAAGAAATTCCTTCTGGCATAGTGAGCGGAATGATGCAACATCAATAGGACATCACATACTGACAACATCTAACCATTTAAAACTAGGTTTAGGAAGTACTGGCAATGGATTAAAAGCTGTCCAATTGACTTCCACCAATTGTTGTCTGTCTATTTATATTTTTACACTTTTCATTTCTAAACATGTGTTCACGAGTGCTACACATTTATCTTCTTTTCTGACACTTTTTGTATCTTTGGCATAATAGGCGCACATCTACTATAAAAGTTCAAACAAATGTGCAGCATTTCTTGCTAATGTTGACAGACTCTTGGATGCAAATGTCACATTCAATGGGAAGTCGTACAACCTTCCTGCTTGGTCTGTGAGCATTCTGCCAGACTGCAAGAATGTTGTTTATAACACGGCAAAGGTACATTTTGATCTTTTCTCAAAATAATTGGTATGATCCATTCTACATTTTTGTATATATTCATAGGTTCACTATTACAGTTTGATGGTATTACCTAATAGTGAAAGCAGCAGAAGAAATGCCTAAACCCCACCAATCCAATGATTAATAGTAGAACGGGAACAAGTGTTGTTTCAAATTTTATTTATTCATAGTCTTTGATCTATGATGCTCGTGAGAGTGTCAGAGATTTAAACAGTAAGTCCTCACAGATAGTGATAATGGAGATATTAATTTGATACCGAGGTATATTTTGACCTGTTGGAGAACGAAGGTGTTTTGATGGTATGGAAAGATTGCTGTGGGATATGCTGAAAAGATGCATCAAAGTTTTGGAACATGAGCAGTAATACTCTTCTGAAGCTTTAAATCCTTAGTCATTTACCAAAACACAACAACAATAATAAATCATTTGACCTATTTATATGCACTTTTTGCAAATTTTTAACAATTGAAATAGTAAAGAAATGAGTAGTGATTCATGTGAAATGCTAAGATTACCAAAATAACTTGCATATCATTGGGTTTTTACTAACTTTTAAAGTTTGAAGTTCAGTGATCTAAAAATAAAATGCCATTCAAGGTGTTGAAAAATGAAATGCCACACATTAAGAGAGAAAGCTGATTAGAGCTTGATTTAAATCTTGTCGGACATGTTTAAAATTGGGAAACCGTAGTTGATACCTTCGCCCTTTTGTAGTCATTTAAGAGTAAATGAAAAGATATTAAGCGCTAAGGAGAGACACTTTTATGGGTTTCAGATCTCACGTTCTACATGTGTGAAAACAATTTAATACAAGCACGAAGTAGATCTCAAGATCACATTGGGTTAATTATACAAGGATTTAAACTGTTTGGTTCCTAGCCGAAGCAAGATCAGTATACTGTAAATGTTATATCTTGTGAATTGTGACAGCCAAGGGCATAATGGACATTTCACATGTACTGTAAGTTATATGAGTCCTTGTATTAGGTCTAAGTCTTGGTGTTCAAGTGTCCGGAGACCTACGGAGCTGAAGACATCAAGAATAGACGTGAACGGCGGCAACCGAGCTCAACGGGAAGTCAAGCTAGCAGGTGAAGCAGGCAGCTGAACTGTGCTGGAGTTGACTGAAGAAATGAAGAATCAGGATGTACATAGGGTCGACTGACCCTTTGTGGGTCCAGTACGCTTTAAGGTCAGTCGACTGACCTAGAAGGGCAATTCTGTAATATAAGGTCAGTCGACTCCCTTGCGTGAAAAGCTGGTTTTTCACCCGGTTTGCTCCGACTCACTCCCGGTTCACTCGGTCAAAACCCTAGTTGGTCCTGATATTCCTTACACAATGGTGTCCAATAAACTAGAGGGGGGGTGAATAGGGTATTTAAAAAATTATGCTAACAAAGTTCACCCCCAAGAGTCAACACTAAGGTAAACTGACACTTACTCAGAGCAACCTAACACTAACAGATATGCTTAGTAAAACAAGACGCGGAATTAAAGATTATATTAAGCAAGTCAAACAAGCACAACCAACTAACAAGCTAGAGCATATGATAAGAGGAGGAAAGAGCAAAGATGAACTAAGTATGAAGTAAAGACTCAATCCCAAACAACTACCTCTAGTCTTTGGGGTATTGTCTTTATGGATATGGGTTTGTTAAAACACCAATCCTAAGACTAATACACACCAATACTTTTACGAATAGCCGAGAACTTCTCGAGGTG